>JAMKCH010087621.1:0-104539 GCA_023653785.1 Ophioderma brevispina | reverse complement strand
TATGCTTGGGGTGGGGAAGGAGAGGAGGAATGGCCACCATTCAGAAAGGTGGGTATATTTGTATACATTAAGTTATGTTCTTTTCTTCGTGCTTTAATAGGAGTACTGTTCAGCTGAAGTGGTAGTGTGCCAATAATTTGAGACTGTATTCAATTATGAATTCAATTTTATTTTTGTGAATGATCAGATCATTCACTTATTGTTGGGACTTTTAAGAAATTTGCTTAGGGTTATTTTGGCCAGTTGTCTCCCCCATAACAATTTTGTGAAGAGCTGACTACCACACTGTATGGATTTCAGCATCAATTGAAGCTGGAACAGTATCATGGTTGAGGGGGGGAGGTGTCAAACATGATGACAAATGTAACAGAATTTCGCTTAAAAAGTGTTTGATACCAGCAATGGTGGGTCTGAAAAATGGCAGGATTTACTTGTGAAGTCAGTATGGTTATTATTTTTGTGGAAAGAATGTTAATTGTGTTTGAACTGTGAAACCCTAGTGAATGATCTTTGGTACTGCTAAAAGAAAAAGAAAACATTTCAAGGTATGATTTCTTTGTGTTGAGAACAAGTCAACTTTATCCTGTATTCTACCAATGCAGATGCAACTTTCAAGCAAAGTCAATAATAAATGGCATGAAATTCTTTGGACTTTGAGTACTTCATGATTTTAAACTTCCCTTATAAGGAAGTGATTCTTGAGTTAATTTCTTTGGCAATGTAATCTGGAAAGAAATTGCAAAAGGGTCAACCTTGTTTAACAGTTACTGAAATTCAAACCATTAATTTATAGACTTATATGTACTATTCTGCCAAAAAATGACAAGAACTCTTTAACAAATGAGGTTACTGCTTTCGTTTATTTCAGGTTGGACATTTGACCCTTTCATGACGACCCTCGCCTTGGTATTCAGAAGATGGCCATGTGTCCTCTGACCGGCACCTTGTGGCTGGGGCTCTGCTGGCCAGGTGGTTTTCATGAAGATGGGCACATATTCAAAAAGGTGTGAAAGGAAAGTTAGGGTAGGAGCTCAAACTGGGTTGTAATGGAATTAGAACAAATGATTCTTTGTTGCTGTGATTTAGGAGTCTTAAAGGTTGTCAACCGAGATTTCAACACTCTCCTTATTTTTCTGTGATATGTAGTGATTTCATAATAGATTCCTTACCGTTATTTGGTCCAGAATAACTTAAAATGAAAACATAGGTGATCTGTATATGCTTATATTTCAATAGAAAACATAGGCAGAATTTTTATTTTGCTCCTATATAAATAAAACGAAAATAGAAATGTCAACATTTTGTTGTACATATAAACAGTTCTCACAGCTTAATCCTTACAGATGTGGATATGTTTAATATAAAGCTGGTAACACACTTTTGCCAAATCATAATTTTCACATTTTTCATGACTCTGTTATTTTGAAAGCTCTTGTCAGCACTTTAAAAAGAATCTGGGCAATCCACGGTACTAAGACATTCAGACCTCTGTTTGTAGGGACTTCAACCACTCGCAAACCAGGGGGATTCTATCACGATGTAAAATATACTGCATAATTCTATGGCATGGCCACTAGTTTACCAATTTCAGCTACTACTTCTTTTCAACCAAAAAACTTTTCATAATGATCTGGCTATTAATGAGCTTGGTAGAAAGGACGCTATGGAAGCGATAGATTTAATCACTCACTAGCATATGGCATCAAAAAGGAGATTTATTATACGATATTTCACATTGGTTTTGAAACGTTTCTGCATCTCAAATTGTGTAGTTTTTTGTCATTGTTTACATAATTTTTGCAAAATTTGACTCATATCTGTAAGAGCAATCCCTTTTTCAAAATGACAACCTCTTTGAAATGTGCATTCATTTATCCTTAGCATTTCCAAACTAAGATCGTTGGTGAACAGGACAAATTTGTATGGCGAGGCCACGAGGCACTGCCGATCAAGGAGGATTCCGTCAAGCTACCCGTGGGTTTCCAGGCAGAATTCACCATCCAATGTCAGCCCCCAGCAGCTATCACATCTCTCTCGTTACAATCCACATGGGGGCTTACTGCAGTAGGCACTAGTCATGGGTTTGCCCTGTTTGATAACATACAAAAGATGATTATTACTACACAGTAAGTCTATTAGGTTTCAGAATATTTTAAGAATGACTTATATTGGCCAACCTTGGCCTCCTTAATTTTATAACCACTGTTCTTGCATTGTGATGAACCTCCAAATATTTAATCTACTGTAACTCAAAAATGCGAGGGCCAATCATGATATAAAATTGAATCGATTAAGCCCAAATTAATTGGCCGAGCTATGAGTTGCAAAAATATTGGGCGAGACGCAGTCAAGCCCAATATTTTAAAACTCATAACAAGAGCAATTAATAGTGGGTGTAAATGATCCAATTTTATCATTATCATGTTTTGGATCTGATATTTTCACACTTGGAATTATGGCACATGAGTACCAGTTCTATTTAATTTTGTATCAGATTTCATTCATATTAAGCATTATAATTAGTTCATCTGCATAATTTGGCCCAATTTCTCCGTAATCCACTCCAGCTTATCTATGCAAGGTCACATTGGCCTGGAGTGATAGCTTATAATGAGCACTGTGCTATAATAATTTTGTGTTACATTATGTACATCCTAATGGGTATTACAATTAACTCATTAGCATAATTTAGGCAGAATTCATGAATCTACTTAACATAATATTGCAACATCTTCATACTTGTTCGGGTTGGGGTAGCCCTTTGTGCGGGTTACAGCTTGCATGAAGATTTAACTTTGTGCAAAAAGATAGGATTCCTCTTCACATCAGAAATAAATCAGTTCCATTATTGAGGTAAAAACAATGTTATTGTAATTGTACCAGTATGCAGTGGGCTTTCAATAACACACAATTTACAGTTCAGCATATCTCAACTTGCATTGTAGTTTGTAATATTTTGCAACATGTAACTTCATAGCTATTATTCTCAGTCAGTAATTCTGAAACCAAATTCTGGCTGCGCATGCGTAAACCCGGAAGTGTGTGATGAATGCATGACAACGGGAATCCGATATGCTATTCAACAGACGTACGCTTGCCATTTGTTTCAGAAATTATGATGGCAATTATAATGTTATAATGTTAACAAAAGGGGATGTACACAAACATGTTAGTGATGAAATTCTTTATTTATAGTGTCATTGTCTATCATAACAGCAAGAGATGTTGCCTCTAATTGAATCAGGGAAGATTATATTCATTGGATTTACTTCTTACAAACCTATTAGATGTACATTGAACCCCAATGATCTGTCAGCTACTGGTGAAAACCTATCCAGAAAGAAATCCTTCAAGAAGTCATTGAGGGCATCCATCAGAAGGATGCGAAGGAGAAAAGCACCCGGCCAGGACAAGGGACGTAAGGGGTCACCAAAGAAAAACTCCCCAGAAGGTGCAACAACGCCAGACGAGGCCCCACTATCACCTAACCAGGTACTGAGGGAAAACATGTTTTCATAAGATTTTCTTGTGTGAAAGCGTAGGCATTGATGATATCGCTACTCACAATGTTTTGGCTGATTTGAGCATTTATCAGCCCTTAAAGGTGCCTGTTCCAATTTTTGTCTGTCGTGTTCTCCACTTGATATGAGAGCCTGACACTTGTACACACTGTCCATCAAGTAACGTGGGAAACAAACTTGCAGTTTTGATGCTAGACGTGATAATGCATAGTGCAACGCCCTATTCACTACTGTGCTAATATTGATGGTTAACCATTAAAACGGTAGTTACCTTAGGCGTTCACGCCTAAGGTTTTGAGTTCTAGCTGTTTCTTTCTTCTTCTTCTTCTTTCTTTCTTTCTTTCTTTCTTTCTTTCTTTCCAACACTTTTCAAAATGCTTCTTCTCTCACATGCTTCACCCAATTGCAACTAGATTCGGTCACAGGAACCCCTGACCCATCCCCCATATAGGGTGTTAACAGTTTGACCATAGGGGTCACGTTGGGTCAATAGCGGTCATTGTCGCGCTAACACCCTTTTTCCTTCTTCTCCCACAGCTCGCATGTGCTATCGATGTCATTCGGTCACAGTGATTGCCAGGTGCCTGGCCATATGGGGTGTTAACAGATTTTGAATCCAAGGTCATTTAGGGGTCAAAAAGGGGCAGTCTCTCTAACCCCTCTCAATATTTCAAAATGCTACTGGTATTACACATTGGGCTTGATCTTAACCAAACTTCGTCACAATAACCCTTGACCCAAGTGTCATACACAGTGTTAACATATTGGGGTCAAAGGTCACGCAGGGGTCATTACAGGTCAGTCGCTCTTACCCTCCTTTTTGCTGTTTCTGCCACAAATCAATTCCTATAATCACTAGACTTGGTCAGAAGAACCACTGACACAAGGCGCATATAGGGTATACACAGATTGGGGTCAAAGGTCACACAGAGGTCATTACAGGTCAAGTCGCTCTAACCCTCCTTTTTTCTGTTTCTGCCACAAATCAAGTGCTATAATCACTAGACTTGGTCAGAACACGCCCTGACACAAGGCCCATTTGAGAGTTCACAGATTTGGGTCAAAGGTCACGTGGGTCTAACCCCGAACGCCTAAGGTTAGTGCTTCTTTGGAAGCACCAGTAGTACATGTCTAGTTTTTATCTGTATCTTGAGAAAGAAATGGATTTTGAAAGCTGAAATTTCAGGACGACAATGAGAAAAATACGGCCTTTCATCTGATATCAAAATTGATACTACTTCTGGGTAAACCAGGGGAGTCTCAAAGACGATCGGAACAAGCACCTTTAATTGTTGCTTTTAATTTTAATTTTTTTAAAAATTTTATTTTTGAGTTGACAATATTTGGTCCCCACAACATACCCAAAATGCACAGCTCAGATAACTGTAAGTACCTGAAATATGCAAAGGAAATAAAAAAGGTGGTAGGGTTAGCCAGAAAAAAATGAAAATGTAAAAAGATGAAAACCTCATATTTTTTATTTGCTTTGTTTTATCATAGCCATGTAATGAAAATGATTTTTAGACCTATCTACATACTTTTAAGCTATCTATGGGACCCACCTTAAGAGCATCCTCTTACAAGATGTTTGTATTGTTTTTCACAGTAAAATTTTATGACATTTACAAGGTTATCTCTGCCTGTTGATGGTTAAATTTTCCAAAAATAGACAATTGTCTTAAATTTAATTTTTTTGTTTTCACAGGGAGACGAGAGCATTCAGGAGACGCACGTTGACATGGCCCAGTGGAGCGCAGGGATGAAGCCAGGACGGAGGAGTCCAAGACCAGCAGGTCAGGTTTCTAACTTGCCAATACCTTTGTTGACGCAGATGGTGAGGACTTGAAACAATGACTAAATCATGACACTGAGCTGATTTTCCTTTACACCAGGTTGACTGAAATATATGCATTGCCCTTCTGAGACGTGGCATGCCCCTAAATTACCTATTTTAGCACCCGAAAAGAGGAAAATGGTCTCAACCAGGTCACACCCTGTCATCCATTACTCTTCCTCAATCGTTTTTGGTAGCCGTCAGACGGACGCATGCAGCTTTCTGTTGGCAGTTAAATTTAACGGAGAGATTGATAATGGAAGGCTTAGTGTCTCACCCGGAATACTCCTACTATTACCTAAACTATCTGGATATATTATTAGACTATTATTGGCTAATAAAGCGATATACTTGGTCGGAATATACAGAGACTTTCACGCCCGTCGGGAGCTTTTTATTGGGTATCCTTTTTTGCCGCCGATGAGGTCATGTGTGATCTATGTAGCGCGGAAAAAAGTTAAACAAAGGCAGCATTGCGCACATGTTGCAGCCTGACTGGATGCTTTGGACTATGGTGAGTCTGAAGTTTATTTTTAGTGGACAATGACTACTACAAAAAATATTGGTGGGTTGTATATTATTTTATTAGGTGATTGTGGGTATATTTTAATCGCAAAACTGTGTTTGAAAATTTCTTTACACCGTTGGTGACTCAGTTACCGAGTTGGGTTTGTGTTAGTCCGACGTGGCGTCCGGAGTCCTCCACGGCACTTTGTAATGTTTCTACGGTTTTGGTGCGCACGCTTTTCATTCTAGACAAACTCACGCTAACCCGTTATGTCGCACATTGCGTGACGCTGCCCGCGTCATTCATTCATGGGACCCCGCCTCTTTGGTCAAACACAGGCAGTGCTCCCGCACAAGCCGGTGCCTCCTCTCTTTGTATTGGACTGTAGGAATGTTCAATGGGCACATGGTGACATGGGTACGCTCTCGTGTGGGTCCACGGGGAAGGGGGGGGCGGTTATTAGGGATCGGTCAGGGGGTCATCCAGGGCAGCGCTGCTGCTCTGGGTGCTCCCGAAGTGGAGTAGTAGCTTCGGCTATCGCGGCACGTTTTTTAGCGGGGAGGACTTTCGGGTCGGCCCTCTCTAGATGCCACCGGCCGTGGCTCGCTGGTTAAGCCCTAGGGGCCTGCTCCGGTGGAGGCTTAGCGTGCGTCTGCTCTGCCATTTCACTAGGGGATTTGTGGCGGGCAGGCGTGTACCGGGTAGTGGGGGAGTGGCGATGGGATGCCCCTGGGAGCCGAGGTAATCCATCGCCGCTGTTCACACCTAGCGTGGTTACGGTCCCCGTGTCTTCGGGCGCCCCAACCGAGAAAACGGTGGCATCAACTCGGGGGGGTGTTACGGGCAAACCATGGGGCTTTGGCTTCGGTTTCCCTTGGCGGGACGCCGGAGGGTTGACTTCGCTCCACTGCACCCCGCTGGATCGCCTGGCTAGCCATGCAGTACCATATAAGATGGATCCGCGCTGTTGTACCGGGCCCTTACGGGGCTGGCGTGGCGAGTGTGCTCCGCCGGGTGGCCCCCCGCAGATGCCCAAGCGATCGGGGCTCAGGCCTCTTACGCGGGTACAACCTAGTGTGGTTACCGGGTTGCCGGGTATCCTGTCACCGGTTTCCCGCGGCAGGTCCAGTGGGTTGCCCCGCCGCTGGCTTCCTGCGGGCAGCCTTCGTGGCCTTCCCCTGCGGGGACACAGTACCCGCGCAGCCGACCTTTACAGTTACGCTGCCGTCCAACCGTGGCAGTTCACTAGTGTGGGTGCATCGTGCTAGTTCCGCTACGGGGTAAGCCGTTACGGGCACACCCCGGGTGTTTCCGTTATCGGAGCCCCCGTGGGGGCAGCCACGGGGCTTGCTCTGCGGGGGGCTCAGTGCGGGCTGCAGCATGCCCTTCAGGGCACGCTGAGTGCCTGTGCGTAGCCTTATGTCGCTATAAGTCTCTCTTTGCGGGTTGTATAGCTCGTGGCTACCGGGACTTCTAGGGGATGTTCTCCCCCGCGTCGGAGCGGATTAATACTTCCTTTCATTAGCGGCTCACTCTCGGAGGTGATGGGCTGGGTTGATTGGTTACCATCAATCCCTCTTGCAGCGGTCTCCTTCCTCACAGGGAGCGCGAATGGTGGTTGTTTATCCACCGTCTGGTTGGGCGTTGAGTTTCGGACTTACCACTGGACGGGTCCTCTACGGGGGCTGTTGCTCGTGTTGGCTGGTCCGCCTTCGTTGGTGTTGACTTTCAGCTCTCGGCGCCGCGACTTGTCTCCCTTGGGGGGATGTATCGGCGGTTCTGTCGGGTCTA
This sequence comes from Ophioderma brevispina, assembly GCA_023653785.1. Classification (NCBI taxonomy): domain Eukaryota; kingdom Metazoa; phylum Echinodermata; class Ophiuroidea; order Amphilepidida; family Ophiodermatidae; genus Ophioderma; species Ophioderma brevispina. Next base: position 96,885 of record JAMKCH010087621.1, on the reverse strand, counting down.
TCCAAGTCTGCTCTTGGCAGGGCTCCCCCGTGGTGCAGGGCAGCCTAGCCTGGGTGGCTTCACCCCTTATTGGCTGGCATGCTGCCTTGCCTTGGGGTGTGAGCACTCTCAGCTTTGTAGGCCCGGGGCTACCGAGGTATATTCCCCGAAGTGCGCTCTAACTCTGCGTGCAGGGCCCCCCACCTCTGGATGGGTGTGCTTGGGGTGCTCCTGGCCTGCCGGTGGCGGGCCTAGAAGCATCGGCTGGGCGTGGGGCGCAGCCTGCCGTGCTATGGCTTGCAGCTTGGTTGGGCCCAGACCTTTAGCTTTGTGACACACTCCCGGCTCCGCGGGGGTGCGTTCAATCAGGGCTCGACGGTACTGAAAGTCATTGAAAGTCCGGGAATTTCAAAATCCTTTTCCAAGACCTTGAAAACCCTGGAAATTCACAAATAGTCCTTGAAAATCTTGAAAAATTGCCGTCATTGTGATGATTTTAAATGATACATGGCCAACCAAAAAGTAAGAAGTTATCATCCATTGCGACTTCACGGGCAAGGGAATTTCAGACTAGATGTATTTAACCCTTATGCTGCTATTACAGGCCTGAACGATTACTGAAGGTGTCATAAAGGCCAAACGATCACAACCATTTTGGGTTTTGTTTTTGTCTAGTCTGTTTTAGAGAAGTAATGGTCTCTTAAAGTGAAACTATTGCACACATGCCTACCAGTACGGATTTTCGTATTCCGTTACGGACATGAAAAGCGAAATACGGAAGGAGGAAGTTAACCGAAAAAAAAAATGGAAAATGAGTTTTTCGCTCCACTAAATAAAAAAAATTTTATAAAGTAAGAAACAAAAGTAAATACACGAAAAAATAACGTTCCGGAAAGGGGCAATATCTTTCAAAACCAATAAAAGAACATTTGATTTTGAAAGATTTCCAATTTATAGTCTGTTTAAATGGTTTCCGACCAAAAAATTTTTTTTTTCGTTTTTTTCTCCGACTTCGGACGGTTTACACATTAATATCTTGAGTTAACCATTTCATGCTGTATGCTAAAGTCTTCTGACGGTATTTAGTTACTATTCAACGCGTGGTGCAAAGGGTAGTTAAGAACCTTTCAGTTTTAGACTTATTTTTCATGCTCTTTATTAAAAGAAAATTATCAGATGGCTTTGTTCCTACTGACAGTGCCTTGAAGGGGTGTCCGGGGACGGCCGGCAGCTCTGTCCATTTTTTTCTGGAAAAGCTGTATTTAAGAAGCTCTATCTCAGGAGGCAGTATATGTAACAGAGGTAGCTCAGTTTTCAAGTTATGAGCATTTTAAAGTTAAGACTCTTTATAAATATTTTAAATGTACTACTGTAGCGAAACAATATTTTCTTATGGACTGTGTTTGCATACTGACGTCTGTAAAGGGGGAACTATCAAGATGGCGGAACTCAGTAGCCCTTTTTTTTCAGGAAAGCGGTATAATTCAAAGAGCTCTCCATGATGCAGTTGTATATAGATGCTCAGTTTTCACGCTATGATCCTCTAAAATTTTGATATTTCTTCTTTTTAATTACAATCTCCATTTGGACTTTGTTCCTACTGACATTTCCTTAAATGGGGCTGTCCGACGGCGGAGCTCTGTACCTTTTAGAAAAAGCTGTAATTTTCAAAGCTCTATCTCATGAGCAGTTCATATGTTCGTAGTAGCTCGGTTTTCAATGTTATTGAGCCATAAAGTTGATTTAAGTTAATATTTAAGTGTACTACAAAGTGACAATTTTTCCTTATGGACGGTCATTAATGACAGTTCCTAAAGGGAAAACTATCAGAATCAGATGGTGAAAACCGTCAATAATTTTTTTCAGGAATGCGGTAATTTAAAGAGCTCTCTCATGATGCAGTTGTATATAGTGCTCAGTTTTCATAGTTGGTTCTTAAATTTTGACCTTTCTTATTTCTGATCAGTCTCCTATGGATTAGTTCCTACGGGACAGTTCCTTAATGGGGCTGTCAGAAGGCAGGCTCTCTGTCCATTTTTTTCTAGAAAATCGTATTTTAAAGAGCTCATCTCATGATCAGTTCATAGTTCGTAGGTTGGTAGCTCGGATTTCAAAGTTATGAGCCATTAAAGTTGACTTTAAGTTAATATTTAATGTACTACAAAGCTGAACAATATTTCCTTAGGACGTGTCATTACTGACAGTTCCTAAAAGGGCAACTATCAGAATCAGATGGTGGAACTCGTCCATATTTTTAGGAATGCGTGGGGGTAATTTAAAGAGCTCTCTCTTGATGCAGTTGTATATAGCTGGCTCAGTTTCAACGCTATGATCCTTTTAAAATTTTGACTTCTTATGTTCTTATAATTCTCAATATGGACTTAGTTCTACAGAAGTTCTTAAAGGGGCTGTCAGACGGGGTGTGTGTGTTACCAAAAATAAATAAATAAAGTTAAAATAGGGGAAATGAACCCATACAGTAATCTAAAAAGTACAATGTAGTTCACAATGACGCAACATTTTCTGTATGTTTTGTGTGAAACGTCCGTCCATATTTTGCATTCATTTGCGTTTGGGAATACAGAAAAATCCGTAAACATTAGACCACGCTTAGGTCCTGAAATTAGTCATTAATCCTTGAAAGTCCTTTCGAAAAGTCCTTGATTTTGGTAAGGAGCTGGGATGTACGAACCCTGTGTTCACTGCTCGGCGTGCTCCCTTTGGAGCTTTGGTAGCCTTGGGGCATGTCTGCTACCCTCCCATGGGCTATTCAGCTCTGGGTCGCCGGCGCTCCCGTCGCTGCCTCTACTGGGCGCTGCCCCGTTAGCCTAGCTCCTTTGCGGTTGCTAATCCGGGCCCATTCCGTGCGCACCATCGGGGACGTGAGGCCTCTGTCTCCTGCCCATTAGGCGCTAGGCCGTCTAGGCCTTGGCGGTCCTGGCTCTATGCATGGCTGTTAGGCTTGTACTGCTACCTAGCCTGTCCGCTGTCTCCCTTGGTGAGCTTGGACTCTGGGGCTATGAGGGCAGTTTTCGCTGCTCCCCTCCGGGGGATCAGCTGGGGCCTAGCGTCGCTTCCGAGCTGGGCCTAGTGACAGTTGCCGCTGACGTTTAGTCTCTGTTCCCCTGGGGGTCAGACCCTTGTATCCCGCATTGTTGTAGATGACTGGTCTTTGTGATTAGCCCCCGACTTCCTTGGGAGGTCGTGCCTTTAGCCTTGGCGGTCCTTTGACCTCGCCTGGGCCTAGCCTTGGGGCTTATCGCCAGCCTTCGCTACTCGACTTAGACCCTCACTCCCCTCTGGTAGCTGGCCTTGGTTCTATCCATGCAGCTTGGCTGGACCCTTGTCGGGCCTAGCCGGGTCTATCTGGCCCTGGCTAGGCTGATGCCTGCTGCTTGGTGTATTGCCTTGGCCCGCTTTCGTTGCTTTTTGAGCCTGTGCCTGTGCCGTCTAACGTGGCCTCCTCCAATGGGCCTTCACTGGGCCTTGCCCTAGGCCTGGGGTCGGGGCTTTATGTCCTTCCCCTTTGGCCTTACCCCCGTACGGGGACCTGAACATCGCGTCTTGGCTGATTTTCCCTTGCCCTCCGTCCTCACTTTCGTGCGGGCGCGAGACCTCGGTCTACATGCCGACTGGTGCCCTCTTTGCCTAGCCTGCTGCTGGCCGTTGCTGGCTTTGGTCATTCAGTTTGACGCTGTGCTCTGTTCCCCTCATTGGGGCTTGCTCCCACCCAGGTGATGCCCCGTCCCCTTCTGGTCTCTGTGTGTCCTGGGTGCTGGTGGTTTAGCTCTGTTGCCTAACCTTACCTGTGCTCCCAGGCCGTACTTCTCGCCCCTTGGTGCTAGCCTTGAGGTCTTTCGCACTTGTTGCCTGGACACTCCATGTTGGGTCGGTGTCTTTGACCTTGGTCCCTCTCTCCCGCTTTTTCGGGAGATAGGGGCTGGCTATTGACAGTTCTCGCACATTCCTTAGCCTCCCGGCTGACTAGCCTGGTCTGCTGTCTCCCTCTGGGGGACCTTGGACTCGGGCTTTGGTCGGCTCGACTGGGCTCGTTTCACGGGCTTAGCGTTGGTCCTCGTCCGGGCCTAGCGTTTTGGCTCGTGTGGCCTGTGTTGGGGCTCGTCCGGGCCTAGCGCGGTTCCTGGGCTTCAGCCCGTGTGACTCCCGATTTGTCGGTTTCTGCTTGGGGGGTTCCCCCCTCCAGCGGTTTTCATGCTCCCATTGTTCGATCTCTTTACTTGCGGGTTTTCTTTGCAACGCCCTCTTCCCTAAAAACGTAGGGAGTAGCAGGGGCAAAAACTGTGCTGCCTAGCTGGGCATCCCTGCGATGGGTATTCCCTTGCTTGGTGGGTTCTCCCGAACTCGCCTTCACTTGGCGGCTTTTTCAGTTCTTGGCAGTTGGCATGGTCTTGTCTTCCCGCCGTGCCTTGCGACTGATTCTTATTCGGTTGCTCTGGCTCCGTCCTTTACGATCTGGGAGCCTTGACATGGGTGGTCTGCCCACTTCCGACTGGGATTTTTATCCCTCTCTTTCTAGTCGGTCAAGTCGTGACCTGGCTTAATGTCGTTGGGAGCTTCTCGCTCCCGCGTGGGAATTTCTCTGGGTGTTTTCCCCTGGTGTGAGTCATTATCATGTTGACGTTCTAGTTGGGTTGAACGAAGTTGGTTACTCCCTTTTCTTGAGGCTTTGGTGATCCTTAGTCGGTATTTGGTGGCATCCTTTGCCCCGTAGCCGGAGTTCGGCTACGCGGCTACTTGTTGGCCTCCTCGATCAATTGTCGTTCGGTCCAGAAGTTCCTAAGCTATGGTTCATTCGTCTTTACGACTTTGTCACCTGCTCTCTGCTTGCAGTCGACTGGAGTAGGCTTATGCTCGGGCTTCCCGAGCAGTTAGCGGGCTATAGGGTCGCCTCTCGGGGCTAGACTCGTGTTTCTGCGGAGTTAACCTCTGGGTTTTCTTGTAGATTTCTCGGTGGTTCGCCCACTGTGTCTAACCTTGGGCCAGGATTGACTCTGGCCCGATCTGGGGAGTTGCTAGTTTATCATTAATCTAGCCTTGCCTGCTATTCGGTTGGCCCGGTTTCTGGAGCCGCCGCTCCCGATCTTTTGCGGAAAGAGGGAGTGGTGGTGCTGCCTCGTTCTTTCCTCGGTGTTCGTCTACCTCAGAGTCGAGGCCTGAATCGTCCCTCCCTCTCCTTGGGCTGTGACAGCTGAGGTGGGGACTGTTCGCTTATTTTGAGGCTTTGTTAGCGGTCTCCGATCGTCCGTTGTCGGGATTTTTCGGTCGGACTAGCTCAGCCTCCCACAGTCAAGGGTGTTTGGTTCGTCCTTCCGGGGAGTTGGCTCGTTCCATTGACTCCCGTAAGGCGTCCGATCCTGACCCGAAAGTTAGTTCCCTCTTGGGATATGAGTTTTGTCGGCGAGGGATTTGGCGACCCCCATTTTATTTGGGTGCGGGCGTTCGCTCTATCCTCGCCCTTTATACTCGTTAGGGTCCCCTTGCCAGCGAATTATTAGTCGGAGATTCTTCTCCTGGTAGCTTCTTCTCCCGGGTCAAGGTCGAACTTATCTCTCAGCCCTTCACGGGCTGGGGCCTTAGCCTTCTTTCAAGTCTCTAACCTTTATCTCCCCCGGGCTTCTCCCCGTTGGGTATACGTCGGTGTTCTGATCGGACCCCCTCTCTAGGGGGCCTGCTCCTCTGTTTTTTTGGGGTTAGTTCTTTGGCCCCGCGTCTTTACGCGGGTCCGCCTTGCCGCTTTTCTGGTTCCCTCTCGGGATCCTCAGTTGTTTGCAAGGCTGTTCTAAGCCGTGTTCTCCGCCTTTTGCAGCGGGGTGCTTCTGGCCCTTTGTCCAGCCTACGTCGCACTCCAGTCTCCCTCAGAGCTCTTCCTCTCCACCTATATTCCTTAGGCTGGTATTTCATCTGCGGGATTCTGGGCTCTGGCTCTCCTCCAAAAAAAACTTTGGCCAGGTCATTAAACACATTACAAAGTCTAAGGTTCCTAATTACGCACCCTGGTGTACCCCACGTCTTAGGCGAGGTTATTGGCTTCCTGACTTTTAGGATATAGATTCATGTGTTTTTGTGCTCTGGCATTTTTGTTCCAACCTTTGACTGCATCCTATCGAGCCGCTCTCTGAAACCATTTCCACCTCCTACTGAGTGAGCAGTATGGTGTTGATTGAAATATTCATCAACTGGGGTTAATGCATATATATTTCAGTCAACATTGGTTTGTAAAGGAAATACAGCTCAGTGTAATGATTTAGTAAAACACATTGTTATAAATATTATAACTGAGGCCTGATTCCTTTCCATGTTGATTCCGCTTCAGGCCCGCCCCCACAACATGATTGATCTTGTGCGTGCGTCAGTGTGGTCTGAGCCAAACGGAAATGGGGGGGGAAGATAGGGGCGACCGGGTGTGACCTGGGGTAAATGTCGAGACCATTTTCTCTTTTAGGCGTTCTGCTAAAATAGGTATTTTGGGGCATTCCACTTTCAGAAGGAGGAATGCATATATTTTCAGGCACATTGGAAAGAAATCAGGCCTCAGTTATGATTAGAAACATAATGTGTTTTTGACTAATATAGTTTAGATAAGAAGCGAAGATTGGCAGCTTGGTGGCAACAAACTGATAAATTTACTGAAGTATTCTGATAGTAAGGAAACCAAGTCCTTGAAATGACGGTTTGCTGTGAGAGGGTTCCAAAATGTTGCATTACATAGTGCACCAGGGTTAAGAACTCCGAGGTTATTTTAGCGCACTTCCAGTAAAATTAGAGAGGGGAGGGGGGAAAGCGCTTTTTCCCTGTGACTTGAATTTCTGGTTAAATGTTTTATGTACAAGTTTATTTGTTAAATCATTCCTTTTAACTTTGTTTTGTTACCTCTGATTTGATAAAGGAGGTCCAATGGGCAAATAGGACAAGGTACTTGGCAAAGTTTCTCTCCATCTTGGGGAGGAAAAAGCAAAAGGGTAAGTCATATAACAAGGTTTCCCTGAAAAGCAAACTTAACCAAAGCAAAACAAATGGTCTGGTGCCTATTGGGACAAGTTGGGTAGATTTTTTTAAATGGAATTTTAAATCTTAAACTATTTTTGAGTTTAAAAAAAAATCATTAATTTTGGTACATTTCACTTCAAATTTCCAAGAAAGCAACAAATCCAGGAACTTCATGGATCTTCCCAGATCCTAACTCATTCTTTTAAAAAAAAAAAAAAATAGGTAGTTTGGGTTATGCCAATTTAACAATATTCTTTTTGTGTGCATTTGTTCGTATTTTTCCTTAACACTAATAATTTTTCTTTGTGTTGTACACAGCCCACACCGCCAGTCCCTCTCTGTGGGTGGCAAAACATGGGCACACTTCTCATTTACACACTCAGTGTCCAGAGGAGAGCAAGAGAGGAGATATTGCCGTCGCAGCTGAGATTGGTAAGTAACCATGCGTAGGATGCGCAATGACTAAAACAACTGAGGAAAGCGCCCCCCCCAGTTCGTAATCAAGTAGTAGTGCGCTGTTGACACGCTGGATTCCGAATTATGTGGTAGCCTATCGGGCAGCTACATTGTGTCTACCGCAGTAGCTTCTGCAGAGTACCCACTGCGGGCTATACTCCATTTCATTACCTCCGTGCAGTGACACTAGCGTGAGATTTGATGATGGCACCCTAAACTGCGCACTGGTTAAAAGTGAGCGTTTTACGGCACACAAAAAGACGGCATATCTAGATGCATGCGTAAAAGCTGCGTCCGTGTAATGACATCACTGCACAAAGATAGAGAAATGGACTTAGTGGCGATGGCAGTGCTGCAAGATAGGGCTGCTTCACAGTACACAGGTATTAGTATACAGTGATGTGGCTACTACAGTACCACCCAATCTCCTCCATGAACTACCCTGAGTTGCCCACTAAGGTGGAAAGAAGCGGGACCATTGTGTAGACAGTGTAGGATATACTTTAATTCAGTTATTAACAGCTGTGGAAACCTACACCAATTTTAGTGGTTGCCTGACCGATTTGGATTCGCAATTTAAGACTGGATATTACGCACTCTATATTGATGTTATTTCAAAGTTAATATGCTCACACTTATTAGATTATGAAGAAAAATCTGTGTTTATTTGGGTTGAAGGTTTTTTGTTAATGCAAAGGAAATCTAACTTTGAATGTATACTTCTAATTTGATTATGTTTGGATCAATCTTAGAAATGAGCTTGTAAGGTATACTAGTATCTTAGTAAGTAATACATACACCTGTGGAAGTGAAACTATGTACAACATCTCTGTTGTAAAATCTAATCTTAGACGATTATTGCATAAACCACAACTGTGTAACCCCACACATGTTATCATTGTTACTGCAGCCAAGGAAGTGAGGTTGAAGCACGGTGCTCCTGTAGTATCACTGGTAGTAGTAGACCACGACACCTACCCATTACCAGACCCTATTGAGGTACAGAATGAGAGAGCCAAACCACCCAATATGAGTGGACACTCAGTTATCATATGCACAGAAGAACAATTTAAGGTAGGTTACAGAAGTTAACTATGTGATGGGCTGTAAAGTTCTTTTCTTTCATCCGTTAGTCTCATTTTAAAGGGGGATGGCCCGATTTAAGGATAGGAAGTTTTCATCTTGATAGATTGGCCTTCACTCCAAAACCCCATTGGTAAAATTTTGCGCGGATAATTCAATCTGTTTTGATGCGAGAACTAAAAACGTGATCTTGTAAGCCATAGAGTACTATGTGAAATTAATATTGGTCGACCAAAATGGGGCACATTTTCGCTCATAACTTCCAAACCAAACATCCTTTGGCTCTTATATTTCACAGGGTAAATGAGAAAAATAGTAGCTTTCTTCTGATACCGAAATGTTAACCACTTCTGGTAAAATCTGGGGCTTCTGTGGACGAGGCTATTAGCGATCGAGCCATGGACCTTTAACAAGCACTAAGAAAGGAAATAATTTTAATTTTTTCAATTTTTAAAACATGTAGCAAATTTACAAACTTTGTGGCCCATTTGTGGTGGATGTTACACATTGACTGCTAGTCTGCTTGGACAAAGATCAGTGTTGTGTCTAGGGCTGTGACATATTCCCGGGTACCCGACGTGTACGTATTACCCGGGGACGAATTTATCGAGCGGGTTTCCCGAACGTCACTTTTAAAAAAAATATAAGTTTTAAAGTTACATTTTTTACTACTTCACGAGTCTCACGGAACAATATTACATCGGAATGAAAAACATATATCATTAATGTATACCCCGATTGATGAAACTTGATATTTATCGCTTGATGAAAAGTTGTTGCCGCTGTATTAACCGCAAATGAAAATAAAACATTACCTAGGCTACAGCACATTGCACAAGCATGATAGACTCACTTGATGGAAATCCATTCAACGCGTGGTTGTTTAGGGTCAGTCGTGAAGTGATTAATTAGCTGTACTACGGGCTGTGTTTACGTCAATCTCAGCCGATTTGTTCAGCTGACCCGGCGTGTTCCACGATCTTTGGTTTTTACGTGGTGAATGGCGTTTAGGATGAAATAAAGTTAAATAAAATTACACGATTTGTAGTAAATAAGAGTGCTTTCTTATGAATAATAGAACAGTGTGTTTCACCGCTGTTAACTTCAAAAACATGGAAATATTTGCAGGTATGTATTGTCAGGGAGATTTTTTTTCTTCTGAAACTGGTGCCGATTTGCCTCAGGAGTTTCGGGTTACGGGTATCGCCCGAAAATAAAACGAGTCCCCGGGAACGTCATACCCGTTAGTCACCGACCTAGTGTCGTTACTAATTTGCTGATGAGAAGTTGGTGTTTCGAACAACTCATTGATGGTTCCCAACCGTTTTCCCCTGTAGGTATTTGCATTACCAAGCCTGAAGCCAACACGCAAGGCCAAGCTGACTGCCACATGACGGCTCCAAGGTTCGCAAGGTGGCTTTCATTAACTTCCGCAGTAGGAGCAGTAAGTACACAGCAAAAACAAAGGAAAGAATAGTATGTTGTGCCACCACCTGAGAAATGCGGCAGCTCAATGAATAACAACTGCAAGTTGAAGGATGTGGTGGCAGATTGGCAGAATATGGAAGTCATACCCCAAATGGGTCTAAAATGTGATGTTCATTTTATTGCAAACTGAAACTTGGGGTTTGGGGTGAAGTAGCAAGAAATTTGTTGTTTGAACGTTAGGTCCTTCTGTTATGCTGTACGGTGGTGAGCATGGCAATAACATCAGAACTGAGGCGGAGATGGAAAGCTGTGGTATGTTGTTCTTAAGGGTAAGAAGTTGTGCTGATAGCATGGACAGAAAAGATAAGCAATGAAGAGGTGTTGGAAGAGCGGGAGTGGACAGGGAAGGTTTTTCGTGAGATAAGGAAAAAAAAACTGAAGTTCCTTGGTCACGTTATGAGGACGGATGGCTTTGGAGAACCTGGCACATGGATAGACCTAGAGGGAAAAGAGGAATGAGAAGAGTGTTATGGATGTAGTTTAAAGGACGGCTGGAAGAAATGGGAGAAAACATCAGAGAGGAGCTACGAGAGAGCAAAAAAAACCGTTGTGGCAGGATATGATCGCCCACGTCTTCGGATATGGCACCTAGAGAGAAGAGAGAAAAAATTGTTTTTCACTCCTAGTCACATGCCAAGGGACTGACAGATACACAAATGTTCACATCATTCAAACTTTGCTTAAAGTTACCTTTGGTCTACTTTTCAGATGAGACATACTCAGAGAACTGCATATCGTGCCTGACCAACCTGGCGAGATTGCATAGACAGCATCCACGCCTCAAGAAACGTGTTGGTACGAAGCCCTCCATGAAGCAAACAAGAATGGCAATCTGGTCTCATATCTTCACAGTCAAGCGGAGAAGGATCTATCTTCTATCACCATCAGAGTTTGAACGGTAAGTCAAGACACTTGAAAATGGATTATTCTTTCAAATGGGGGGGGGGGGAGGGAAATATTGTTCACAAACCTTTACCATTTTGAAAAAAAAGGGATGTTAGGTTCGTAACTTTTTTTATTGTTATAGCAGTGGTGACCCCGCCATCTGACTCTCCATGTTTGGTGCCCTCAGTGGACTATCAGGGAGAGCTGCACATGTACTTTGATTTGTGTTCGTCATAGGATGAAGCTGCTTATAGCTTAAAAAACAATGCACCGAACAATAAGGTCTTTTAATTGGGTTTGTTTTTATATTACAAATTCGGGAAGCGTTAAAGCTGCAGTGTTTATTATCCATTTGCCATTGATTATTAAGCAGTCTCTAATAGTAGACCCCAATATTTCAGGATAGATGGGGTGAAATTTTTGGTTGCAAAAGTACCTGAGTTGACCAAGAGGTCTTGTCTGTTCCTGTATATCTAAATGATGGCTTAGTAATATTGTTTAGTCTTTCAAAAGAACACACACACTTGCTTATAATGAGTTAAAATACCCCTCCAAATGTAGGTTGCACCTTAACATGTAACACAGGTCTCAAGGTTACACGTTCAATTGATAGGAGGGACGATTACTACAGGAACGAATATCCTGTAAGAGGGGGCACTCATGAATTGAAGTATGAGTAGTATAGTTAAAAAAAACCAAAGTTTTACAATCGGTTTTGTCCGCTAACAGGGTTGGCCGGATTTCACTCACAACCAGCAATACTGCTGGTGTGAGGAACGTGAAAAAACACATGCCATTTTGTTCATGCATTTATTTAATTAATTTACGACGTAAGTGATTAAAAACGATCAGATACCTATTAGGAAAAGGGACAAAATTCTATAAGCAATTGCTTCAGGAAGGAATGTGATTATGTATTTAAACGTTTGTTTCTCGGGAGACCGGGGTCGCACGTTCCTGAAACTTGGAAGGTGGGTGCATTGGACCGTGAAGGACCGAGGTTGTATTGTGTTAGTGGATCAAAGGTCTCGGAGGTCATCAAGGTCAAAAAGGTTCAAATGGGGTAAAACATAGTGTTATGGACATGAAAACTTGGAGGGTGGGGTCGATTTTGATGACAAAAATTTGAAGGTTATGAAAAGGTCATTAGAGTGTCATTAAAGGTCAAAGAAGGTCAAAAGGGGTAAACTTTGGTGTATCCAGACGAAACTTGGTGGTGGGGAATTGTTGATGACAAATGTTAAGGTCACGACAAGGTTAGGGGTTCATTCCAGGTTTCAAAGGAGGTCAATGGAGGTAAATGTTGGTGTATGGACGAGCATTAATTGGAGGGTGGGGGTGTCGTTGATGCCAGCAATCTTAAAGTCACACCAGGTCATCAGGGTCATTCACAGTAAACAGAGGTCCAAATTGGTAAATTGTGTATCCCGACAAAACTTGGGGGCCGGGGGGCTATTGATGATGCCAAAAGTCATGACGAGGTCATCAGAGGTCATTCCAGGCCAAATGGCACGCGAAACTGGGGTCATTCATGGCCAGGTGATCGGAAACCCGGGGACCGCCTAGTGCCATACATAATATCCTTAAAACAATGAGTTTAGATCTAAGATAAAGCATTCAAGAGGCTATACATTTTAATGATATATCTTCAACCACCGTTTCTCCCTATCAGCAACGAACATAACAGAACCCTTGTGCCTGGTAAGAAACTCCGCGAAATACAGCGACCAACACATAGAGAAGGTGAAGCAGAATGCGGCTGCTGAGGGCGCTGCAGCAGAAGCCGGCCCTGCAACATAAGGCTATCCGCTGCCGAAGGCGAAAAGAGGTCGTGGAAGAAATCGCCGGGGTCAGCGCAATAAGCACCTGCATAAGAATCATCGCCGCCGTCGGTGGAGGAGCCGGAGCCAGCACCTGCCGTGGAGGATACACCGGTGCCACTTCATGTGGATGATGACGACGATGATGGACGCACCTATGCCAATGCCAACATACCCGAGAAGGAACAGACACCTGAAGGTAAGATAGCCTCATACCCAGGGAAGCCATCAATGAATCACATCACTGGTATACTGAGAAATTCACACCTCGTTTGTTTGGGTACGTTGTGATCTTAATTGCAGGGTGCTGTTACAGATCCCTGTGCATGGAGGAGGGGTGTAGCACTGACACCAATCGGTTTGATACTTTTACAAGAATACTCTGCGACTTGCTGGGTCAGATATGAACTGGTGTGTGTGGTTTACTGGCACCGTTTGAATTTATAAGAGGCGTGGTTCGTTTTTACATTAATGTTTTAGATTATTGACATTGTAAATGATCTAATAGTTAAATATTATCTAACTGTAGATGGATTAGCACGTAGTTATCAGAAACACATTGTATTCTGATGTATTAAATTATTTGAAAGATTGTGCTTGCTAATTATTACAAGCACAGCTTTTTAAAGTTTGCATACTTAATAGAATCACCATTATATAGTTGTTGGTTTTTTTTGCATACTTAACATATCGGGAGCTCTTGGTGCCATTTACTTGGTGACATAGGTAATGAAATCCTTTTTCATATAAGTGAGATTGACCTTCAAGTAGATTAACATTGTCCTGATTGGTTGATAAAACTACATACCATCAGAAATGTACATATACACCAACGGCAGAGGAGTTGCCATATAAATTGAGTAGAAGGAACGAACACACCTATTGCAACTATCGCAGTTGACTTAGAACTGATTCTCTTGCAATGTGATAGTACTACTTGTATAACAATCTTTTCTGTGAATGGCTTGGAGGATGCTTATAATCAGTTTTATTTCACAATATGATGTGTAATATATGTAAATGTTTGAAGTTTTGTTATTTGGGATAATTTATCAGGAAAGTTAGTCTCCCTCACTTATTTCCGGTATAATAACTGCCAACTCTTTTCAGATTCAGATTCATTAACAATAGATAATCAGGAAGTAATTTGGTAAACATAAAATTAATCACAATGCGTAAATTATTAACAAAACGCTGAGGTGTACAGAGATGGTTCTGTGGTCCAAGACTACACATACTCTCTGATCGCACAATACACACCAGACCAATAGAAAGCACTAAATTCCAATTTCCCGATTGCTCAGATAGCCGCATAGACCGGGAGAGCTAACAGCACAGTTGAGGGTAAGAATATATGAAGACGATGTAATCACAGGGTTTGTACCGGGTCACACTAGCACCAAAAGCTTTCTTAATACGGCGGGGACTATCTGGTGAACTATGTTACAGGTGCTTTTCTGTGCTTCTGCTTTTGTGCAGGTTTTAATATGTGGTGTTTCTTTTATCGGCTTTGTTACAATACGATGGAGTAGATGTTTATCCGTCCGTTGTCATCTCAAGACTAAATGAAAGAATTTATGCATCATGCATCTAAAGACATTCTAACCTGATTTACACAAAATGCATTATGATTTTTTTTAAACTCCTTCCGTAGTTTCAATCTCACTAACATAGCATGTTTTGTCTTAATAGTTTTTCAATATTGAAATAATCTCTAATAATTTGCTTTTGTAATGATCTCAGTTTTCTAATTAGTAACATTTAGTCTTGAGTAGATAAGAGTGATATTTCTGCTCCATCAAAAACACCTTGTTGTATAACACTTGTAATGTCTGTCCGTCCGTCCAGCTGGTGGGTGTACCAACCCTGGTTGATTAATAATCAGAGATTGTTTCTACTTACCCATTAATGTATAGTGAATATTTTCATAGGTTGATTTTTTTAACATGATTTTTGTGTTGCCTGCAAGAACTGCATGAGGCACATACTAATCCAAATTCTGTATGTCTATCTGTATGTATGTTAAAGTTTCAGTTAAACTTTTTCAAATTGCTAGTGCTTGGACACCTTCACTCGAATTGCCACCAGACTCTGGTCATAGGTGCAGCATAGACTGTCATGGTAGGGTTAAAGGTCAGATACCAAGGTCAAAGGTCATTAGAGATCAACTTGTGCGGAGAGTGAAGGAAAGGTGGATTGTAAAAGCAGGTGATACTAGTGGTTTGAGAACTGTCTTGTTATTGAACTCTTTCTGATGCTTTGAATTTGTTTTCAAGCAACCAACGGCAGCACCTTAATGATCATAAAATTCTTCCTTTCTAAAATTCTTTCTTGATGTTGTTGCTCTTGAAAAGTGGGGAAATTGATCCAGTATGCAAAATGCATTTAATAATGTGATCATATGTTGTTAGGGATCACACCAAATGGGTCCATTACCCTTAGAGACAAATAAACAACTTTGAGACTTTAAAAAATACAAGAAGTTGTAACTATTAGTGAGTAGCAATACTTGAAGCTGATTTTAGTCTCACATCAGTGGAAGTGTACAAATTTCATGATTTTCCCCCTTTAAAAGTTTTTAACTTTACTCTACTCCCCAGGGGAAGGTGCCACAGGTCAAGGGGGTTAGAGTTTGTCAACCCCAAACCAACATGGCACCTATTTTCCGAGGTCGTCTTATGTATTTTATAAAGATGCCCTCTACAGATTACTGCAACTGAGCACACTTCTAATTTTTAATAATCACCAATCTTTATTATTCCTACAAAGTCTTCCTTCCTCACCAATCTTAGTTTCTGCACACAAACACTCGTCTTAATTTTGCCATTTTAATTAAGAAAAATGTCTAGCATTCAGAGGGTACAGATTCATGGATAGTTAAGTTGTTAGGTCCTGGGTGGTGTGATCCTTTTAAAATGGTCATCTTTATCCAAAAAAGTGTTTTCATTGCAGTTACAAACATGGTTATCACAACTTACGAAAGCAGGAGCCAGGCATGATTAGATTCCATTTAGTAGCCAAACCATAATTGCATGTCACTGATAAGGATATTTCATACTATGTATTTACATATTCTGAACCTGAACATCACAAGTAGTATCTCCATCATTATGAGGGTCATTCAGAGTTCACCATTAACCACATACAGTTCTAAAGTAGTATTATCGGGTGTATCATGCAAGTATTATTTGAACAGTACACCCAGTGTCAAAGATAGGATCATTTGCTTTTGAACAGTTTCAGTTTACGAAGAGTTCACTTATTTGTTGTGGGCAATTAAGATGTCCAGCCTACAGCATACACAATTTGCTCATGTTTAAAATTTTAAAGTGTGCTAGTTGTGATGCATGCTGCGAGCACGCTTAATAAATGCTTGCAATAATGATTGGCGCTGGAAGCGTTTGGAGCTACAACAAATGAAGATGCTCAGCTGGATAGGTTAATGAGAAAGGCATGAGAGTGGCATAAACTGGTTAATGGTGAATTTGTGATGTCTCATAATGGTATAGTAGTTTTTCATATCATAAAGCATTGTATCAATATAATTCCGGTTGCAGTCAACAAATCATAGTTGGGCAAATTATCAACAAAACATACTCAATAATATTGAATTTAATTGATAGCACCTTGAGAAACAAATTTTGTCACTCGAAGTGTTTCAAATTAAGGGGATAAATTTGTCTCAAAGCTTATGCAGTTCAGAGAAAATTTGGTCATATAAAAAGACCCCCAAACTAGATTATGATTAATATGAAAAATTTAGTCTGAAATGTACATGAGAGGTAAAGGTAACTGAGAAAATACCATGACTAAATTGGCGAGACTTGGCCCGAGTCTACCTTGCCAAGTCAGCGAGAGAGACCCTAGATGTTGGCAATGTCCTTTTCACAATTATTTCCCTCTACTGGAAGTGCAACATTTTTGATATTGATACGATGGTTACACACATCCCAACATAACCGTATTCCCTGTGCAATGCCTCTACATCCTACATTGCAATGCTATTGGGTTTCCTACGCTACTCATTCTATAGAATTGGTATCGGAGGTTGACAAGCTCCTGGCTGAATCGGGCATCAGTATGGAGGGCGAGACGGAAGATAGCGCTCATGAAATCACATTGGATGAAGTCAAAGAATACGGGTGAGTGTATGGCGTGTAACTTCCTGCCAAGAAACCAGTGTAGTTAATCCAAGTATTATGGTGCAATCATAGCTGTAGAAATATTTGCCAGTTGGCACTAAAATGGTTAATTTAGTTCTGACATGGATTGGACTACAGTTTGTGCAGAATGACCGTCCACTTTACAAATGTTAGAGATCTCAAAAGTGTGGAAACTAATCAATGTTTTACATTGGAAATGTTGGTGCGAGTCATAATTTGTTGTCTTCAATTCACCCGTACAAGTGTGCATAATGTGCACTTGTGCTGGCATAATTCATAATTCATCGGCCGTCAGTTTAGACTACTCTACATGCAGAAACTTATTAGGACCATGCATAGTTAACTTTAGACAATATGAAAAACCCTTTATGGCTAGGACCCCTTCGGGCTTAAAGGGTAATCCTGTGTTACCTCCAATTTTTATTCTGTATAGGGCTTGTGCCATGTTATTGTAATTCGTCTTGTATGTGGAGATACCAAATCAAATTATCAATATAAGCAGTTGTAGACTATCTGCTAATTCTACCTTTATATCTTAAATCTCATAGCTGGTTTCCAGTGAGCTTACTGTGAACATGTTAGGAAGATAAAGATGCCAATGTTGTTGTGCAGGCTTGTGTTAAATGTCATCAAATCAGCAAAAATGGAAATTATACAATGTAGAAATGCTGAAACTTATAATATTTTCTCATGTAGAACTTTGGTTAAATTTATACATTAATTATTAATATTCAAATTACAACAAAAAAAAACCCCTCAACATCACTTGATCACATCAATATTAGATTAAGTGAAGAACTAATTTAATTTTTGCAGATTAGTTTGCTGTCCTCAAGAAAAGTAACAATTTTAATAACACAACAGCCAAAATGTTGGATTTGGTTAAGATTGTTTATGATTATAGTTGCCATCAAAATACTTCAGCCATTACCGATGCTCTAGTCTACTCTGTGCTGTAGTGATTTCATATTACCCAGTTTCAGTCTGAAATTGAGCAAAGTATTTTATGTATATTTTATGTATGTTACTGTTCGGTAATATGTTAATGTTGTGTCTCTAATGCCTGTGTATTTTTCCCCTTGTCTGTACAGCAAAGATGATTCAGCCATTATAGCAGGTAAGACCTCGCTGTGTTCATTGTTTACTAACTCCCAAGTATTAACACTTGTATTTGCATGCAGGGCTTATGGATTTATGGGTTAACATATTTTAACATTAAGTTACTAACAACCTTTAGATTCTCACATTTATGCGGTTGCAGATGCATACAAGACAATGCCTAACTTTCCACATCTTGCTTCTTGTATGGAAAGTTAGGCAATGTCTCTAATGTATCTGTACCCACATAAACTGAAATCTAAAGGTCATAACTGTGTATTACCCACCCCACAGCTGTTAACTCAAACTGTTAGCTTGCTAATCCAGTACTGAAAACCAATAATTCAACACAGCATAATTCACAGAATGCTTTAATTCTACACCACTTTAGAGTATAACCAGAGGGTGTATTGAGTCAATCCCACAATGCACCAGTTTTGGGAAATTTAACCTCAATAGGGTCATGTGATCCCACAAAAATCCTATTCTTAACACATAAAAACCCTGACTTTTACACTAATTTTCACCCCAAAAGTGTTAGTACTTTGGGAATTTTTAGCATGATTATGAAACGTTTTGTGGTCCTCTAGCTTCTTGTTCACTTTTTATCCTTAAGTACTGGCATAAGTTTTGTACAGTACTGTGTAGGCAAATTGCAATGTATTATGGGATTGGTTCAAAACACCCTCTGGAGTATAACATTAATAGTGAAGATTGGTCACACTACTCGTATAGAGGTGTATGATCTGTGGTGCCTCTGAGCTGTCGGTGATCAATGTTTCTGTGTCAACTTTTAGGACATGCCGTATTTATCTGTAATAAATGCCCCCGGGGCATGATTTTTTTCAAAAGGGGGCTTTTGTTATGGGTCATTTGTTCAGTTATTTCCCATTGCAAACCATAGCCAGAACTATCTGGAATACGTCGGTGCTCCCACACAAAAAGGAATCAATGTTTGAACAAGCTCATCAACATCAACAATGGCTACCTCCACAGCTTTTTGAAAATACCTTATTTGCCCACTAAAATGGGTCTATTTAACATGCAGTTAAATTGAAAAATGTAATTGTAATTCCTACAAAAATATATACTTGTCAAAGGTATCTACAATTTAATTGACAATGTACTGGGTGAGTTGTGCCCATATTGGTCAGTTCCAAGCTGGCAAATTTGCCACAAATTTTGCAGTCACGATTGCAGTATATTTTGCAGTATACTTCCATGTATGGCATGATTTTTAGTACTTTGGGAACATTTGGTTGAAAAAAAATTGAGCTGGCGTTTATTAGAGGGGGAGCGTTTATTCAGACAGTATGGTAGTAGCCAGTAATTGGACTACTTTAACTTAAAGTTTGAAGACCCATCCACTTACAATAATTATTTGAAGTGGGACAATTAATCTCCAGGCTAACATTTTCCATATAAAAAATAATAATAGCAATGAAGAAATCTTTACAATGATAAGTAGAGTTTCTAAAAAAACTGTATAATTTGAAAATATATGTATTTATACAAGGCAAGTACATGTTTAACACTTTTTTGTATGTTAGCCAATTAATACATTGCCTAAACTAATCACACTTATTCTAAACACTTCACTTATCATTAAGACTTGGAACTAACACATAACTCTTCACTGTAACATCATAACATATCAACCCATGTTAAACTTGCATTTGTTTACCCTAACACTCATAGCATACTAAAAGGACATTCCTTTATTAATAGTGTTAGTCACATACTTGCATTTCTCAGCATAGGCAGCTTCACTGTCACAATGCTTTCTCAAACTTACACATACATGATCAGTGGTCACAGTAGTTGGGTTAGAGTTGGTGAGCCTTGTAGGGGTCCATTGATGCTAATGCTGAAAAAAAGCTTGTGATCATTGAAAGATAACAAAATAAGTTTATTTTATATTGATAATTTGGACCATTCTGGATAACACAAGGCCCCCCCCCCCCGGCCCCCTACATGATTATTTCCATTTGGGTCTATATTGGCACTGAGAGTGATTGGGACAAACTGTGGTTAACACCATACTTATTTTGGAAATTATGGCTTACATGCACAAGTATTAATCTCTGTAAATGGAATAGAGGATTTCATGTCCCCTCCTAAGAACCAGATACTTTCTTGGTTCGTTTTCCCAATTTCAAGATATGGGGAGAGTGGAATCTTGATATTCAATTTATGTCTCTACCAATTAAATCCAGAACTATTGAGAGAATAAAATTAAATACCAGCAAGTCAATGTCCTCACCGAAATTCTCTCTGGGAAAACTTGAGGCAAGCAATGTAGACCACTAGATTAAGCTCGCCCATCTGATGATCAAACTGCACTATTGTTTGAGCTTAATCTGTGGATTTATGTTATACATGAGTTTCCCAATTACATATTACAAAACAGGGCATTTGTAACAGACAACTAATTTTATTTTATGAATTAGATTCCCAGTAGACTTTGTGTTGAAGGGCATTTTGTGTTCTGATATTGTCTCTGTGTATGTGTAAATCATATTCTTCCCTACCATTCTCTTGAATAACATGCACTGGTTAATTCATACATCACTTTAAAGGTGTTCCGATTTCACCTGTTTTGGTAAATGCATGACGGTTCACTCTGTCTGAATACTGCTTCAAATTATTCTTCTTGGACTTGCCAATTTTGCACTGACTTCTTGCACCATATTCTTAACTATTGGAAATTTGCTATAATGTTATAATGATCATAAATTTACATTTTTTAGACCTGAAGGGGTGAAGTGTAGTTGTAGTGTGCGTACAAGCATGTACTTTTAAGAATAATTTAAGAGTATACATTGGTAATCAATCGGACACATTGGGTCAAATATTTTTTGAAAAATATGATACCCTGTAACCTTGTTTTTATTTCCCCCGTGCGTAATTGATAATATGGTGTGCGTGTGTGTCACATAGTACTTAATGTTCCTTTTCCTTTCTAACAGCTAATGGTGATGGTGTGGCCAACACCGCAGGGGTTGGAGAGGAGGTTAGCTTATAGATTGTGTGTGACTTATATTTGGTTGTGGTGGTGTTACTTGCATGCTGTGTAGGCACAAACCACTCTGTAGGCATCTCAATTAGATAGAGACGGCTTAAAGGAAATGATTGGGGTGGTAGATGTGTGCTTTGTATCCTGAGAGTCATCAGTTGGCATCGGCCAGATTTTTGTCCACTTGCCATTTTATCCTAACCCCACTACCCAATCTAAAGTCTAGGCTTTATGCTAGCGCTTGAACTTTATCCTAATCTTGAATCCTAACCCTACTTCTTCATTCCTAAATCTGACAAGGACAAATGGCAATTGGCAAAGACAAAATTGAAAACTGCTACCATGTTCAAAAACAAGAGTAACAAAACACTTTATTCCAGGCTAATAGTTTGGAAAGTTTGATCAGTCTTGGACCCTTCCTTCGATGTGACATATACGAAATATGATACCACATTGGTTATAGTTATTGACAATAATTATATTTATGTCTCTGAGTATCTTTCACCACACCGTATGTGTAATATTGACTCACTTGCACTTTAAGTTACAATTACAATCTTGATCAAACTTTTTGAAAGACGTACTCCAAACCATAATTACTATCCTCATAGATTTCATTCATGTCGCTGATTACAATTAAGAATAAGGAAAAGTTTCCAAACTACATCTGTCACTCCCAGTTACAAAGTGACTAATTAGTGGGAACTGTGGTAATTCAAACTGAGTTGGTAAGTTAGTCTTAGAGGAGTGGTGCTAGCAATAGGCCCAATGAATAGTGAAAGTGATATATCGAGGGTTTAGGGCAAAAAGGCCCCTTCTGCAATAGCTGCCAGGTGTTAGATGTGGCAGGTATAACACTTAATAACAACACAACTGACAAATGGCAGCTATTGCATATGGGGCCTTCTTGCACTAAACCCTTGATGTATGTTTAATGTGTTGCATGGCTAAGTAGTTTTGAATGTCTTCAGAATTAGAGATAGAGAATGTTTAGGTTATCAGATGGTGTCAATGGACAGTGGATAAATCTGAAGCATATTGGCCATGGGATCAAAGGAAAAATTGTTCATTTTGGTTACATACTTCGCAGAAGTAAACCATTTTTCCACTACAAATAATAATAAATTTTATAATTACCGTTTATTGGTTATGGCAATTGAAAAAAAAAAAAAAAAAAAAAATCCTAACCCTACTTCTTCATTCCTAAATCTGACAAGGACAAATGGCAATTGGCAAAGACAAAATTGAAAACTGCTACCATGTTCAAAAACAAGAGTAACAAAACACTTTATTCCAGGCTAATAGTTTGGAAAGTTTGATCAGTCTTGGACCCTTCCTTCGATGTGACATATACGAAATATGATACCACATTGGTTATAGTTATTGACAAAGATTATATTTATGATGTCTCTGAGTATCTTTCACCACACCGTATGTGTAATATTGACTCGCTTGCACTTTAAGTTACAATTACAATCTTGATCAAACTTTTTGAAAGACGTACTCCAAACCAAAATTACTATCCTCACAGATTTCATTCATGTCGCTGATTACAATTAAGAATAAGGAAAAGTTTCCAAACTACATCTGTCACTCCCAGTTACAAAGTGACTAATTAGCGGGAACTATGGTAATTAAAACTGAGTTAGTAAGTTAGTCTTAGAGGAGTGGTGCTAGCAATAGGCACAATGAATAGTGAAAGTGATATATCGAGGGTTTAGGGCAAAAAGGCCCCATCTGCAATAGCTGCCAGGTGTTAGATGTGGCAGGTATAACACTCAATAACAACACAACTGACAAATGGCAACTATTGCAGATAGGGCCTTCTTGCACTAAACCCTTGATGTATGTTTAATGTGTTGCATGGCTAAGTAGTTTTGAATGTCTTCAGAATTAGAGATAGAATGTTTAGGTCAATATGGACAGTGGATGAATCTGTTTGAAGCATAATATAATTCCCAGTTAAGAACTTGTTTATAGAATATCTTGTGCATGTGTGTGTATGCTTATCATTTGTCCTGTTTTCCTGACCAAATCAAAGCAGGGGGTAGGACACAACCTGCTCGATTTGAGCATTGGGGATTTCCAAACGGTAATTTGGGGAACTGCTGTGTGCATTTACAATGGCAGGCTCTGTCTCAAGTTACAAAATCTCTTAAACCTTAGTTCATTACATCTTAGTAATATCATGATAATTTGGGAATCAATTACTAACTTCAAAATCTGTTGGGGTTAGTGGATTAACCCCGCTGCAAAATAGTGTAATTTCCAATAACTTTCATTTAGATTTAAATATTCGTGACCAGGCCTAGCCTTTTAGTCAAGTCTGTGCGTGGCCGTTCGATGTGCGTAAGAGCGCCCTCCTACCGTTAAGTCTTTGAATAAGACTAGCACTCGGGTTACGCCGGAAGTTGATGCCATTCTGTTTCTGTTAGGTTGGCATGTCCTACCCCTGAATCAAAGTTACTTGTTAATGTTAACAATCTGAACCTATAACCCTAATCTCAGCAACTCTTCTCTTGAAACCTAATCCTGAATAGGAAGCATACACACGTGATATTCTTTCATTTGATAAATATTTAACAAGTGGGAATGCATTTAAATCAATAAGAGCACATTTTTGAAGAATGTCCCAATTTTTACATTTCTGAGATTTATGCACAGTTGTGTTGATAATTGTCTAGTAAACTCAGTAAACCTGTGAATGGTAAGTGTGCTTGCATCATAAAAGAAGGGATTTTTTATAATTAGGTTTGGGGATCCCTGATCCTAATTCAACGGCAGTGCTAGAAACATGAAATTTCTGTCTGTCCATTATGAAGTAACACAATCTTTTGAAAATCATCCTAACTTGACTTGACATGTGTGAACCAAGAACATTAATGGATGAGCGCTATTTTCCAGCTATTTTATATTGGAATGACATTTTCAGCGGCCGTTGAATTAAATTTGGATCATTAAAACTTGTCCAAATTAAAATGCAGGTCCAGTCAATACTGCTCAGATTGGAAAATTAAGATAAGAAAGCATGATGGCTGAAATATGTGGGAAGCATTCACAGGGGCATTTCATGATCCACAGCCTTGCCCCACCAACTAACCTAAAAAGTTGAGATTTTATATCATCTAAACCATGTGTGCCTAATATAAACAAATTTGATCTGCTCTGGAAGAAATTCACAATTGTGTATTTACTGTTGGTAAATGGACAGAAATAACACAGAATGGCCTGTGGGGCAGTAAGATACAAGTATTACTCGTAATATCAAAATGTATCAGAATCAACTTTAAAAATTGGAAATAACCCCTTCTTGAGGATATTTAGTGAACCATAACAAAAATAAAGGTGCTAGGATCACGAAATGCACCTTTTGATGTTTGCCGCATAAAATTACTTGAATACAAATCTGGATAATAAGTACAGATCTGTCAGGATATTAGAGTATACTACAGCCAACAACGGGGCACATTTCCTTAAAGTGAAACCAAACTGGTAATAATTGTAATCACAAGAAAACAAAAGTTTTCATGACATTATGATCCAGGTGCCTCCTGTGTTTGACACACAGACTTGAAACCATTAGGATGTACAATTTCTTGTCAAAACTTTGTGATTTTTTTTTTCCGAGAAACCGCTTTAATAAACTGAAACAATCTCATTACGAATTGGCTGTTACACAATCAACTTCATTCCCTCCTATACTTCAGTGTTACAGTCAGTAATTTCACTATTCATTATGCCTATCATATGCTCTGTTTTCCTGACCAGTCTATTAATGTTAACGATTCCGAATCTAAAACCCTAATCTTAACAACTCTTCTCTTGAAACCTAACCCTGAATGGGAAGCATACACACACGATATTCTTCATTTGATAAATATTTAACAAATAGGAATGCATTTAAAGCAATAATAGCACAAAATCCTTTGTGACACAGAGAAACTGAAGCTTAACCATTCATGGGTATAGTTTACTAGCCAATAACCAATGTAACTCTGCAAAAATCTCAATTTTTGGAAATTGGGGGTGCCCTTCCCCAAAAAAGTGCTATTATTGCTTGTGGTTAAATTAATTCAACATGACCAAAAGAAGGGAAAAATGTGATGGAGCCTGAAAAGGCTAACTATAACTTGTCAAAATAAAATGCAGATCAAGTCAATGCTGCTCAGATTGGAAAATTAAGATAAGAAAGCATGATGGCTGAAATATGTGGGAAGCATTCACAGGGGCATTTCATGATCCACAGCCTTCCCCCCCCAACTTACCTAGAAAAATTACTCGAATATAAATCTGGATATTCAGAACAGACATGTCAGGATATTACTGAAATGCAAGACTTTTGGAAATTAAGCCATAATAAAAAAAAAATCTGGATTGTAAAAAGTTTTTTACATTTATGGACTTTGGTGATGTTATTTCAGCATAAAAAGCATGCCCACATTTTTGGTAGGAGGATACTCCTTCCGTAGCCTTTGGTTTGGATGATTCCCACATAAAAGTTAAGCATCGCATGCAAGCGTTGGGCGCTGAGGCAAGGGTCTGATCAATTGTCAGGAAATTAATGATATGGCCAATCCGTAATAGTAGAGTACTACAGCCTACAATGTGGCACTTTCCTTATAGTGAAACCAAACTTATAGCAGTAATTGTAATCACAAGTAAACAAGGGGTCTCCTGTGATTAACACACAACTTGAAACCATTAGGATGTACAATTGCTTGTCAAAACTTTCTGGATTTTTTTTAATTCCGCAATTTTTTTTTTTTATGACAAACTGCTGTAATAAACTAAAAACATCCCATTATGAAATAGCTGTCACACAATCCACTTCATTCCTGCCCATACTTCATTGTTACAGTCAGTAATTTCACTATTCGTTGTTTCTTAAGCTTCAAGGTCCTGTGTGTCATGGTGTAGCAGTATGTAAATCGCATGATAGATATTTTTGATAGCTTATATTTGGTGATCAAATGCTGGTCTAACAATAACATAACTTTTTATTTTCTTGCATTAAGCACAATTAGAAAACAGTGCACACAATTTTTGGCATGGTTTGAAATGATCACATCTGTACTTTATCAGAATAATCCCACCACTAATATAATAACTACATGACTTCCAAACAAAAAATCCGACTCTTTCCTGCACTGTACTGGAAAGTTAAAGGCTGACTCAGAGATTTTGAAATATATTTTTTGTGTAGTAATAAAAAATAGTCATCTAGAACTAAAGATAGTCACCTAAAATGCTTAATTCCAAAGTTAGAGATGAATCGGATTGTCCGTTTTGATGCAGTAAACATTTATGCACAGTATAACAGTGCCATAGGATACCGTATATAACAAAATTTCCGGATCCGGAATTTTATAACAAAGTTGTGATTTTCTATATAAAGGACTTTGATTTGAGCTTAGTTATTTCACACAGTAATTAGTATATGGACAAGCATTATGTGTATGCAAAAAACATGATTTGTTTGAAAATTGAGTGCGCCCTCATCGGGAAATCTCTGAGTCAGCCTTTAAGCACCAATGTATTGCAAGTCAAGACACTTGTACTTTCAGTAATAAAAGCTTGATGATTTTTCTTTTGAATTCTGAATGACTTGTTTTATAATTCATTTTCTGCACTCATTCACAATTTTGAAGTTGTTTAACACTAATTTATAATCATGATATAAATTTATAGATAACATAACTGGGCTGTGCTAGCAAAATAGCCAGCAATTTTTTGTCCTCGTAAAACTTTGCATGCATTAAATGCATATGTGGTTGTGATGTTCATTCTAGCAGTCTTAAGTAAGTAGTAGTAGATTTTGATACACGTTCATTAAGTTCCGGTAGTTGAATGCATAATTTTGCATGCTCACAGCAGTGTCCAAAATCACTGATTTATAGTGAATCCGACCACATGAAATAAGCAAATTGATGCAGTAAATACAACTTGAACTTGAATAGTAAGCCTGAGAAACACATAAAACAAACAAGTCATTTGGCATGTTTGTATTGGAAAGTGACATGGTTCCAGTGATTCCATGTTGGTAGATATACATCAACTTTATTTTAGGAGTGCTATATCTCTGAGTATTTCTACCATATTTTTGATGGCAGATAGATGCATGTTCTGGGGAATGCTGTATTTTTTCCATCAACGCCCAAACGAAAGCCATTCACAATTAAATTTTCGCGAATCCAGATTGATCTTTTCTTGAAAGCACAGTAATTACGAGAAGTAGCTCCCCATTGGCCTTCAAACACATGGGCAAACTATATTGCCGCAACTAATATGCAGTTGGTATTTGAGTTTGAAAAACTCTGCCCTATAGGACTGGATACAAAAAATGTTATCGAGGAACTACTTACCGGGAAACATGTGGTCACAATCGCATACCGAGTATTAGGGGTATTAGCAGTAAAATGATCGCTGATATGCAATGAATCTGATCAGGAAAAGTAGGTTTGACTTACTTGCAAACATATTCTTTTGCATTTGAATGTGAATTATGTTGATCTTCAAGCTTAGATTATAATGATAAGCAAGTTGTGATTCACACAGTACATGCCACTGCCACATTTGGCGCAAATTTTGCACTCCTGATAATCGCTATAGGTCCCTGTTTGGGGAAATTGGGATTAGATCTACTTCTCTAGGAGGCATGTCCCTACCCAAATCAAACTTGGTTGGTAACACTAGGAACCACACAACTATTGACTTGCTGAACCTGCCGAATTATATTCCCTGAGTAGCATCATGAATCTATTATGGCAATTATGTAGCGAATTCGGCACCTTTTCAAAATTGCTCGCAAAAATGAACTAGCTTAATGGTAGTTACTATAGCGAATAGGTCAAGTTCGGAGTTAGACTCTTTTGTCAAATCTCTAATGCCATATCCAACCATAACCCTAGCTTCCCACTTTTCACCCAACCTTAAACACTTTTATCATTAACCTCCTGAACTCTAATCTTAAAGCAGTAGTCTATACACTTTTGGTCAACTTGGAAATTTTGCTATTGTTTGGGAGAAATGTTATCAGAGTTGCAATCACAAAATATTTTGTGCAAAACAGAATGCTCTTAGAGCACACTGGTCACGGGTGCTATGTCATATACATTGTTTAGAAGGTAAGAGTCAAATTATTGCATTTATGTGTTATGTGTAGGATAAACTGTAGGGGAACTTTCATAGGCTAGTTAACCAAAAATAGCCTGTTTCCTTAGCCTCGATAGAAAACTTGATAGGATTCTTTCTGCTTTTACAGCTAGTTAAAAGATCCATCTAGTTTTACAAACTGTTTGCATTGTGTTAAACTGGTTTAATCTGTGCTTCTAACCTGTTTCTATTCCTTCAATGTCTTTCTCAGAGTGAGGTCTAACCAGTTTAAACAAGTTTACTTACAAGTCGAGGTGGGGGTTAGTTCCCATTTTCTCCTCTTTATTTTTTATTAACCTTGTTTATTTTTTAAAGCAAATCTGAACGCAGTTTATTGGTAAATCACAGCCTTTTCTGTTTTTAAGTTCCGTGGCTTTTTTTTCTGTTTAGATATTCCGCTTGGTGTCAGCTTAAATAGATAACCCTTTTGCTAGAATATATCAGCAATAGTGTTCTTTAAGCAGTGCTTTTATTCACCTTAAATCTTATATTTGTAGAGTAACCATTTTTACTTTTGTCATGTAGATATAAGCAAGTGCACTGTATGTTTCCTCTTTTTTTTGCACATTAGTACCATTCTTTGTCTCTGGGTTAGCTCCCCATGCCACCCTACCCTTAAAAGTATTATATTTTGTATGCGAGCACCATCGACTGCACATGATTTTTTAAAGCAATTTTGTTTCTTGGTAATGTGCGTTGCATGCATACATGAAGATCATAATAGAAACGCTGGAACTGTGTGTGATTAAGCAGGGTTCAGCCACACGCCAGATGGAATGAATGAAGTGATGCGCATGTAAGACAAGTACAACAAATTCCTTGTTTGCAGATCTCACTTCCCGCTTCCCACATGCGATTAATTCCCTTCTCCACTGCTAGCAGTTCTTGTTGTTATAACCGTTCTACTCCCCATGCCACTCCTTCTGCAAGGGATACCAAAGAAACAAGTCCAGTGGATTCATAGAATGGTTCTTATCAGCTCATAAGTTTCTCCTTTTCTACCCTTTATCTCATATGTATTGCATTCCTAATATTCGTTTTCCATCTTAACACACTTATTGGACCCATGCTAGGCAATTTCCTGGGCCTCACACACCAAGAATTTCAGTGGTAAAGATTGGCCTGTTGTGACATGCAGCCAGTACAATTTTGTGGGCAGACCAGATGATATTGGGTTAGTTTCATTGAAAAACAGCCTAGTGGCGAGACATGTCTAGTGGCGAGACATGTCTAGAAATCTAGGGCAGGTTCCGGCCAGAATTGCGTATGTCTCCATAGCTTATAGCAGTGGTTCAGCTTCACTGTGCTAAAACAATGAAACCACTGAAGTGATTCTGGGCTAGAAGTAGCTTAACCCTAGCACAGCTAAATCTCACCAAAACTCACTGTGTTAATTGAGAAAAATGCACTAAGTCCAGAAAGTAGCGATGACGTCATCAAACCAAGACTCATGTGGGCACGAAATCGCTGGCCGGGCCAGCGACACCGCCGTAGCGTGCTATCATGGGGCTGGGGCCCGAAGGGCCCTGGGTTCGAATCCCACCCGAATTGTGACTTTTCTTGTTCCCCTCTTCCCTCACTCCTTCAGTTCCTCCCGGGAGATAGGCTAGAAACCGACGTCAGGGTTAGGGTTATGTCCAGGTGAAGTGTTAAGACATGATAATGGCGTGAATGGCCTAAGTTGCCGATATACGCCATTAAACCCAACAACTCAAGGCGTTTTAATTGGTCCTTGCTATTGCTCCTCTCTGGTCACTTTCTCATTCATCCCATCTTTACGATCTGCTACTCATATTTGTCTCTCATCCATATCCTACACTTGATCCTTTCACTTAACCTTTATTATCCCCAAGCCTGTTCATCTTCCCTTACCTGATTTCATCCATAGACCTACTGAATCCAGTTTCCCCTTTACATGTCCCAATATCCACCTACCATCCCAGCAAAGTTCCCCATCCAGAGACCAGGATAATGTGCTCTAGTTGGTCAGAATTTTATTTCATTTTAGATGCTTTATGCTTGATTGGCAAACTGCACCAGCTTTCCATATTCTTACTTTCTTTTTCCTAATGTTAAAAATAACACATGGACTTGAATACTGTATTTGAATGAATACAACTAGAGAAAGTTAGACGACTGGGTCTACCACACTCAATTAATTTTTCCAAAATTTCTGCAACTAATAAGGATGTAACTGAAATATGCTTCAAATGACAAAGTTCTAACATTTTTGGAAATTAAAAATGTAGAATGTACCCAAATGAAAAATGGACAAAGAGGAGTTAAAGATCCAATTACGAAGGCCTTTTGAGCCGCTTACTACAGAATGCCTACACATAACCATGATATATGAATTCAAGTCCAGAGTGTGCATAAGTGCTAGCCCCCCACCTCAAGCTGCCTAGCCAAAAACTTCTGGTTTATTCTCGCCATTTTTTTTTCTCTCCTCCCTCGCATATTCTGTGTTTTGTCTCCATTCTTCTCGGATTAGCGCACGCATTCAGGCCGCCTTCACACGCCTCATACTAACCTCTAAAATCTCCATATTCTTATTGTGCTCATCATCTCTTCTGTCTCTTCACCTGTCTAACGCTTGCCACACTGTACCTCACGTGAACGTAAGTAACTTGTGTTGAACAGACACCATACAAACAGTGGTCTTCAAGTGTTCTTTGACTTGATTCTGAGTAGTACCATTTAGCCGAGTGAAACTGTTTCACCCCTTGGTTTTTGTGTTGTTTAATTTTTAAATTTATGTAAATTGAGCTAATTTTCATGTGTTTCAGATAATATGCCTTAACTCTTGAACCAGGCCCCCAAATTGCACCAACGATGTACGAGAAAAATACATAGCGCATATATATATAATTCTTTTTTGTTTTTTTGTGTCATAGGGTCATTTTTTCTGTCAAAGTGTCATACCTGTGCGAAACCGTTTGCTGTAAAACATAAATACCAGTAACGAGTACTCTGCTTGCCTTGTAATTTTTGCGCCACAAAATGTCCGTATTTTAAAGGAGGCGACTAAACCGCGAGCGTGCATGGTGTGATGCGTTATCTACTCATACATCGTTGGTGCATTGATGGTGCATGGAATTTCGGTTAAAAAGGATTTGCCCGGTAGGAAACCCGGGAGCCACGTATGATGCTAGTTTCAACACGGTGTAACTGTGGCTTGCCTATATGTTAAGTCGCTTCTAATGTTTTGTTGCTATGTAAAGTACGAGTTTGCAGCATAATTTGATCTTTTGTATCCATGTCTGTTCGTGTTTTAAATTAAATGTCATCCCGAGTTGTATGTGACTAACACCCCAAATTTTATGCGACTGCAATATGAATGTTCAGCAAGTTGAATAGTTAAACTCTAAAACACCATTACTTTTGTTGTTGGTTTTCATAAAATACATTGCACTGTGAAAATACCATTAACAACATGGCATCCATCATTGAGAAATTGTCTGTAGCATGCTTATGCCCATTTCATTGTGCATCTGTTTATTTATTTAACCCTTTTTAAACAAGAAAATGATTTTGGCCTAACTGCATGTTCATCGCCTTTTCCCTTTGTGTCCTGTTCTTAAAATGAAGAGTGGCTTACAACTTAAACAGCATATCAATTCCCAAATTCTGAAGATATTAATGTGAGCCCAGTACTAGTAGATTACAAACATTTTTCCATCACAACAGTCATACATACCTGAAAGCATTCAAGAACACTTACTTTGTTGATCACAAACTTACAGGTCATTGATAAATGTAGACAAAACATGATAAAGAATATTTTGAGCATGTATTAAGTATGCTAGGAGTTAAAGCTGCCAGATTTGACAAAAAAATAGTCAACTAAATTAAGAGCACTGAGTTTATTATCATTATTGCTGGGACCAACATACCACAAAGGAGATACAACAACTAAAGTTCCACCTATGTGATCATGATGCATATGTGCTTTATCTTGTGTATCAAGACTAGACTCAAAACTGTACTTTACAAGCAAGCTAGAATTAATATTTCGGGGTTATTCCTCATGTTCCTCATGCTGCTTTACCTGTTTTGATGTGAACATTTATAAATTGCAAATTGTTAGTACACCGCCAAATACTTATTCTTAGTGTAACCCAGAGCTTAGGCTACTCCATGTGTACACTTAGCTCTACTCCAAGAGTACCCCCTTGATGCATTATTGATGCAGTACCTACAACTAAGCAATTGCAAAGTATGCAAGCCATTGGGTGCATAACAGCTATGTTTACTTATTGACACACTTGTTGTTTTGCTGTGAAATTGGACACAAATGCAGACATGTGCGCGCGCACACACACACACACACACACACACACACACATATATATACATATTTGCAAACACATTTTCCCAGTGTGCTTTGAATGTAGAATCATTGAAGTGCTGCAATGTCTGTTTGTAACCATAAGATATATCTAATATCTCAGAACACATGTTTTCAAACTGGTTATAATGTATAGATTCCATTTTAAATCCTAGCCCTATAGAAGACCTTAATCTTTCATGTGTGTGGTGTGTTCAAAATGTAACTACAAGGTATTCTTATATTTAAATCTATACTTCCTGGTAGAAGACTCAATTGGCATTTTTACAGTTTGGATGTGGATTTCACAAGTAGTGCAGTAGTGCACTATGCCGCTTTAACCCTCCCCCTCCCCATTTTTGTGCAGATTTCAATTGGTGTAGCCCAATGAGAATAACTGAAGTAGGCACGTGTAAGTGGTGAATGCTAGCCATGTTTTGGTAGATAAGTGCTAAACTGCAAAAGCAAGGAGTGAATTGTATTGTACTGCCAAAATAAACAATGATCATGTCTGAAAAGGTTTGCAAATACCCTATTGCAAAATCAGCAAATGTTCATTAAATGTCTAACGAAGAAAGCTCAGAGTTAACATAAATTAGATTGCTTAGGGGATAATTATTTTGTACCCATAATATTGGTGTCTATTCTTTAAACAGTCACTTTGTTTAATTTTGTTGTAAAGAAGTTGGCAACCATTCTACTTTCTTTTGTAGCTTAAGGTGAAGTGATTTCTTAA
Organism: Ophioderma brevispina; assembly: GCA_023653785.1. NCBI lineage: Eukaryota > Metazoa > Echinodermata > Ophiuroidea > Amphilepidida > Ophiodermatidae > Ophioderma > Ophioderma brevispina. The sequence goes on along the minus strand of JAMKCH010087621.1, from coordinate 63,674 downwards.
GAGTATTGAATGAATAAATTTATATCCTTTACAGAATTGTTGGCATAATTACATAGGCTTTTGCACTTACTCATAATTACATAGGCTTTTGCACTTACTCTTTATTACATGCTTTATTCTGTTAACAAAATAAATCACATGATAAAAAGTAGGTGCAAAGGGTATAATATAATTATGCCATTGATTTTTAAAAAACTACTGTGATGTAAAAAATTGTCCATTTACACTTTGACAAGTTTTGTAACATTCATGTTTTTATGATGTATTGAGATTTAGAATCGTGGTGTATTTGAGTATTGAGGGGAAAATTGTATTCTGATGGATTTGTGTGCTTTTCGACGACTAATTTATCTCTTATACTTGATTTTATACAGAGCAATGAAAGAAGAATCGAGGGGATGATGGTGTTACATATAGACTGAGCCAGACAAATTGATAGTGCGCCCTCATACTTCACCATGCTTCATCACCATAGCAACCGCCACAAACAATGTGCCTCTCTAGCGTGTAGATTTGAAGATATGCTGTAGTTGATTGGTTTGAAATTATTTACCGACAAACTGCCACTTCTGTTTTTTTTTTTTCAGTTTTAGTTGAGAAGTCCATGACAACAAACATAGGACCTAAGATGGTGTTGTGATCATTTTGATACTGTTATTTAAAATGGTCTAAAGACCTTGAAGTTCTGAAGGTGTAGATGTTGTGAAAGACAATATGCTGTATATGTTAATATAGTCAACATATGAATTAGAGGAATCGTAACTAAATGTGGGTAAATTGTTTGTATAAAAAGCAAAATTTGAAATCTTTTTAAGCCATACAAACCAAAGATGAAGTGCATAATGATAATAATAGTAATTAAGAAGTGTGAATTTTGTGCAAGTGAGGGTCCAGCTGATTTGGGTAAAAATGCTTTGTAAAGAAAGAGTTTTGATTTGGATAAATTTCTGTTAGTAATGATTTGTGTTTGTTTCATAACTGTAGGTTTGCACACTTCCGGATTTCGTAGTCACACATTTTGGGTACAGGTAATTCTCAAACTAAGCGGACAATTTTTGAGAGACAAAATAGCTGGGTCACTTCTAAATTGTCCCTTTGCTGATGTGGCCAAAGATTCTTTCTGTGGGGAAAAGCTGAACTTTACAGCATAAATTTTTAAGTTTATTCCAAGGTGTTACATTCTCTATATTAAAAGGTATTGATAAGTATGTGAGCTTAGCTCTAAAACTAGTGGACCAATGTTTTGGGGAAAAGATTAGAAGCAGAGAGAGCGAGAGATTATATTGTCACACTACAAGAGTTTTGTATATAGTTGCGTACTTAAGCCCTTTGGTTTGGACTGTACTCGACCAATAGAGCTGCATTTGTAATGACATGAAAAAGCAGGGAGAGTATAGGGCAAAAGAACAAGGCAAATTTTTATTATTAAAAGTGGGTGATATGAAAAACCAAAGGGTATAACCAGTCTCAACTCAAGTCAAGACGACATCAGCATGTTTTGTTGCATTCTGGCTTTGCAAATTTCAGATGGCTGAAAATTGTATAGTTTGACCAAAACCAAAATGAACGGCTTAATTTGACTCGATTACAGAAGAGGTTGTGATGAGAAAAGTGTCGCGGGTGTACACTATCTGTAACTCGTAAAATTACATAATGAAATTCTTTCAATTGAGAGGGGAACAGTCCTGTTAATGTTGAACTCATCTAACCACAGGCCCTATGCAATAGGCAGTCATGTTGTGGCAAAATGGTCCACACGGGAGGACTACAATTAATGGCACTTGGGAGCGATTCCTGAGCATGTAATGATTGTACATACCTGGTATACTGTAGGCTTGCACTGCGAAGGAGGTAAATTGCTAAGTGTGACATTGTATTGCATAGGGTCTATTATTCATGGCATGGCACTCCATAATTTAAATATGTATCCGACCCTGTTTCCCATTCCATTCTAATGTACTCACCCTCTTAAGTTAACCACCCCCTGCCTCAATTTATTTGTTGTATGGGGATGGGCTTCCTATATCTTTACGGGCTCACTATTGTATTGGGGCAGTTTAACGGTTTAATGTTTTGTGTAAAACTAATTTTGTTACGGTTATTTTTATGTACAGTTTTCATTCAATTCTATGTCATCGTTCATATACCAGGGATTAACTTTACTTAAAGCGGCATTTCGTGATCCACAGCTCGCCACCCCCCCCGACTTATACCTAAAAATGTTGAGATTTTTAGATCAGTCTGAACCGTTAGCCTTAGCAATTCACGTGTGCCCAGTCTACGTGGCAAAGTCGTTGCGTCTGTAGAATTCGCATAATTTGTAGTTTCTGTCCGTAAAACACAAATTACAGTCACAGTAGCCTAATGGGACTGGGTTGGAAACGAGCAACTTGCTCAACACCATCAACCGCAAATCGGGATTGGCCTCAAATTTTGAGAATAAGCTTTTCTCAAGGATATCTAGTGATCAATGATAAAAACATAAGGTGCTGAATCACGAAATGCACCTTAATTGAAGCTTAAATTGAACCCTGTAGAAAGATTGGATTGTCACACTCTTAAATGTGTGTATTATTTTTTGTGTTTTGTTGTTGTGGTTTTTTCTTTTTGTAATTTGAAAATTGAAGGCAAAAAGTGTCATTTTGACTGCACTAATAGTTCTCATGTCTCAGCCAATTCAATTAGTGGTAATTGGTATTCTGTTAAAGAATCCATAAAACCCCCGGCTAAAAATGGTCAAATTGAAGTTTCTTGATGTTTTTTTTTTCCCATGTTTGTGTCGCCTGAACTAATGTTAATGGAGGCACATACTAATCCAAATTTCTTGTGTGTCCCCGTATGTATTGTGTGTCCGTATGACTCGTTAACCTTTTTAAAAATGCTCTACGATGCTAAACGCTATCATCCCCGATTTCCTTAAAAACTTGATAGATGATGAGTGAGGTGCCGCAATATTATTTGTATGCTTTTGGCTGCAATTAATTTGCATATTAGTCATTAATTTGTAATTAGCTCATTTGCAATATTTTCAGACATTTCGGTTAAAACCTTTTTTGAAATGCTCTGCTAGCTAACGCTAAGCCCGATTTATTTCACACTTGGTAGGGTGGATAGATGAGGTGCCAAAATATAAGTTTTAGCTTTTGGCTCATTATTTGCATATTCATGAAATTAATTGGCTTATTTTGGCTGGTCAAAATGATAACCCTTCCTTCCCCGCAAGGGGCTTGTGTGCAGTTATCTGAGTTTCCGTAAGGCGTCTCTTGTAATAAAATTGGATTGATTCAGCCCAAGTCTATTGGTCAGGCTATGAGTTGCAAAAATATGGGCGAGATGCTCGTCGAGCCAATATTTTTGGGCAATTATATCATGCAAATGCGCGAATTAATATGCAAAAAATCAGCGTAATCGCTAAATTTTTGAAACGGTACATCGGATATGCAAAATTCCCTTCACTGCTCGAAACCCATTATTGTGCTCTTCTTTGCCATTCTGAAATTCCTGATACCTGCGGCTTAGGTAATGCAAATGAGCTAATTAACCATGCATAATTGCTGTATCGCTAAAATGGTACATCGGATATGCAAAAATTACTTTGCACATGAAAAAACACATACCATCTATGGTTGAATCTGATGGAGGGGGAAGGGTTGGGGTACTGGTCCTGGGTGAGAGGAGCAGTGGGGGTGTTGGAAGAGGAGAGAGGTGGGGTGGTGGGGGGAGTGGAGAAGGGGGTGTTGGGAGGGAGAAGGTGGGGTGTTGGGGAGCTGGGGAGGGGGGGAGGTGGGGGTGCATCAGGGAGGGGTCATTTTGCATCGGGGGGGGTGAGGAGGAAGGGGGGGTGGTTGTGGGTGGGGTCGAGGTAGAGGAGGATTGTAGGTTGGGACGTGGTGTTGGTGGGTCGGATAGGGGAAAAAGGGGTGACCTTATGAACCTTGGTGACGTTGGGTTTGACATTGGTGACTTGTGTGACCTTGGTGACTTTGTGTACTTGGTGACTTGTGTGACCTCCTTTGGAACCCCATTGCGACATGGGGACCTCTGATGAACATGGTGACCTCATATGTGGACCATGGTGACCTCATGTGACCTTGTGTGACCATTGTGACTTGTGTGACCTTGTTAACTTTGGTGTGACCCTTGGTGACTTTGTGTGACCTTTGTACCTCATGTGACCCCCTGTTACCTTGTGACGCGCCAATGTGACCCTCGGTGACCCCCCATGTGATCTCGGTGACCTTGGTGACCTCATGTGACTTTGGGTGACCTTGTGTGACCTTTGTACCCCATGCGACCTTGGTGACCTCATGTGGGACCTTGGTGACCTCATGTGACCATGGTGACCTTATGTGACCTTGGTGACTTTGTGTGACCTTGGTGATCCCATGTGACCTTGGTGACCCCATGTGACCTTGGTGACCTCATTGACCATGGTGACCTCATGTGACCATGGTGACCTCATTGACCATGGTGACCTCATGTGACCATGGTGACCTCATGTTACCATGGTGACCTCATGTGACCATGGTGACCTCATGTGAACCATGGTGACCTCATGTGACCATGGTGACCTCATGTGACCATGGTGACCCCATGTGACCATGGTGACCCCATGTGACCTTGGTGATCCCATGTGACCTTGGTGATCCCATGTGACCTTGGTGATCCCATGTGACCTTGGTGACCCCATGTGACCATGGTGACCCCATGTGACCTTGGTGACCTCATGCCATCTTTGACCCCATTCAGAAACCACAATGGCAGATGACACTAGCGGTTCAAAGACCGCAATGTATTTTTCATACAATTTGGTTACACTTTTTAAACATTGCCTCGCTGGCTGAACACTATGGCCCGATTTCAAACTTGGTCATTTTGTATAACACTTCTCTCCAGTGCATTTGTTCTCTTTCTACTCATCATTGCCAAACTTCATCATAAAGCAAGTGATCGTGCAACCAGGCGACACTTGTGGTTAGAGAAAACGGCTGGTTGTATTTGAGTTAAAAGTTTTAGCCAACTTTCTGCCACTCCCAATCCAAAAGGGTATATAAGAACAGTGGGACTCATGTATTGGGGTTTGCCACCTTTGGTGCCCATCCATATTGCAACTGAGTGGAAATAGGAAATAGCACTTTGAGTGTATATGTGACGTTCAAAAGTCGCCCAATTGGGTGCTTAAAGAGCTTGTTGGCAACACTGACTATTACCATGAACTAAATTTCACATATTTTGTGGTAACCACCCTCCCCTGTATTGCATCTCAAATTGTCTTGAAAGATCATCAAAATTGATGAGAGATTTCACCATTTAGGTGAGGAATAATAGGAACATCATTTGGCTCTGTAAATAGATGAAAAAAATATCGGACTATAGATCAAACGATCATTGGGCAGTACAATTTATTCTTATAGTCTGTTATTATAAGATGAAACATGACTTGTTATGAAATACGAGGTCAAAGGTCAATGCCTTGTAAATGCACTATAGTTTAGTACTACAAGGCAAGACATGACTACCGACAGTGCAAGTGGAATAGCAGTGAATAGTTGAGGTCATTTTTTAGCTTATACTGAACATAGTTTAGGATTGTAGAAGTCATATTTTGTTGACCCGCGGGAGATGTGTGCATGTTATCTGTAAATTGTGTTCTTGTATTGTATACTCGTGCCAATATCAAATCTCCCCTGTGAGAATAGAAGAAGTAGCAAATGTAGGGAAAGAGAGAGTTGCTATTTTCTGTTTAAATTCTTATTTGGGATGTCTTTGCCGTAGTTTTAGTAATTGGTTACTTAGAAATGGGGTTTTCTACATGGTGTACGGCACTAAAAAGGGCCGATATTCTTCCATTTTTTGCATCAACAGACATTGTAAAAGTGTTAAACCATTTGGAATGCCATAAGTATTTCTAGGATATTTTATAGGGTACAAAAAAGTTGATATTATTACGCCAGGAAGTATTCAAGCGTGATTTATGAAATAACCGTTTGCTGTACTTTTTTTCCCCCATAGCAGTAACTGCTTTATTTAATCATAGCTGCCATTAAAACCAAACTTATTTTCAGTAATCCCCAAGTCATTTATCAAACTAATTTGTGTTATATTCATATCAAATCGTTAACACTTATTTTCCCATGAATGGGATAGGGAAATAACTTAATCAGGTACATTCTTTTTTTAATTATTTTCTACTCTCTATTCATTTTCTAGACCTATTTCTATGAAATTCCATGTATTGTCAAACCTCTAAATGGACAGTTTGCACAGACTACTTCCATGGAGTCTGTTCGGTTCATGTCTAACACTAGTGTACTGTATAATTGTAACCCCTCTCCCCCTATACAAGTACTGTAAACAAGTTTATTAACACAAGCAATTTTTTTGGCTTATTTTGCAGAAGGTTTCAATTCACACAAATTGGGTCCCACAAATCTATTTGTTAAAATATTGGTTACAATTGGAAAAAAATCATGGTATAAAAATTTGAGTTTTTGTCAAAATTTTCTGCATTGAAATGTTCAATAGTACCACATACATATCACATGGCATGAGTATAGCATGCCTTGCTAATTCTGCGTACTGCCAAACTATATATATTTTTTTGTGGCGTGCAACTTTTGCAAGTTTAAATTGACAAAACTTCTTATAGTGGTATTTAACTTGTGTGAATGCTACCTTTTGTGAAATTTATAAACATAAATATACTTTTTTCAGTTTTCATATTTCTTAATATTGTTTAACCCAAAATTGCTGTAGATTATCAAAGTAAATGTAATTATGTATAAGAGAGTAAACAAATTTTTCACAATGAGATATTTTCAATCCAGGCCAACCCCCAGTAATAATGAAATTAGTAGAAAAATCCAATGAATATGTCACAATTTTTAACAGATCACTGAATCAAGCGAAACCTAGAAAACTAAAAATTAATGCTATATGAAATTAAAAAAGTATGGGTTATGAAATGATATTTGCTCTTATTTTCATAGATGTAGCCAGATAAGTTGAAAGCAATCAACAAACTTTCTTGACCGTGGTGCAGTATCTTAAAACTAACAAAATTTGATATACCACAGAGAAATCATGTGAGTGACGGAATAAAAAAATACATCTTAATATTTTTGTGACCAATTTTTTTATTTTCCAAGTATTGTTAAAAAAACCCAAAAATATAACACAACGACGAGAAATGAACAGATGAACTAAAAACCAGAGGTGGACAAATTGGCAACGGTATTTTTCGTCTTCTGTATGGGCCTCCAGAATTTTATTAAGAATGGACTTGCAGTGTATTAACAATAAAACAAAATGCATAATATGGGGTTAGTGTGTGTAACGTGTAGGCGCCTTGGCCATGGGATAGTTAAGAATATATTTTTTGTGGTTACTCATCGGTAAAATAAAAAATGAGAGGCTATATTTCAGGTATTGTGTTTGCAAAGTGATTAACTCATGATGAATTCCACACCAGACCTTGGTTTTCCACGATTTTGTTTATTTCACTTAATAAAGTTAGTAGAAATATGCATACTCAAGAAAAATAATACATACATATTTAAGGTGAAAAGCACTCAAAGTGGAATATCACTTAGGAAATTTTAAATCACTTTTTTTTATCAGGGGCCTCAGTGCCTAACAACCCCACACCTTTTTATCCTGAGACTGTGCCGTTGACCAGCAACAAACCTTTCTTCTATTTTTGAATCCTGGAATTGGCTTTATTGATAGGGGCGGGTGGGGGATGAGAAAAAATGAAAGGGAACCCATTCTGGGTTTGTATTAGAACTGGTTATCTTAAATATTACAAGACTTTGTAATTTTGGCATCGGTGGTGGGTAAAAGTTGATCACACCTAAACCCGTTTGATGGCCCTGTTGTGTACTCCGTATGTATGACTACTAGAATGCTGATCATGGGTCCGTGGTGTCTATGGAAGCCTCTGATTCAAAAAACGATCAGACAATTTCTGGATCCAATTACCCATTTACCTTGACAACATTTGGCAACTTTTTCATATTATATATTGGATTTGTGTTTTTCCATCAAGAATATTTTTTGGCTACAAACATTCCCCAGGATTGTCATAGTGTCGCATTAAAACCAAAATGAAAACTCCAATTGAAATTGGCAGTGTATTTGTTGTGTTAATTAGTGTGTGTATTTGGCTTGGTAAGGAACTCGGGTTATATCATGCAATAGCATATCAGGGTCTACTTTAAAACCTCAAAATGTTATAAGGCAAAATGTCAAGGTACAATGTTTCAGGGTGAAACGTAAGGGGCACAGTGGAACTGGGGTGGCCCACAGCAACATGTACTAAAAACCTACTAAACTCGCCCAACAAGTCTGGAGGATTTCAAGATACAACATATTTGGGGCGTCTCTGTTGGTTGAGACTTGCTTCAGAGGTGAAATCGCAATGAATGGCTAGTTTCTCACTTAAATAATAAAAGATAGGATTTGGTTGTTTTGCCTAGCTAATATGTGTCATATTGGAATGGGCAGTCCAATAGTTTGAGCATGCGCGGTATCCAACTACGATAAAAATATTGGACTGCCCCCCAATAATGCCGGACCATAACATAATATTAGATAGTAGGCAAAACAACAAATCTTTTATTCTCATTCCTTATTTATTTTTTGGGTTGTTTAATCACCGATAAATAATTTTTTTAAAATTCATAATTTAGTTTAAAAGGTGCAAAATGTTCCCCACTGTCGAAATGAACCAACCTGTCCCAGCTGCGCAACAACTGCGTACCATTATATACGCGCAAGCGTAAACACTTGCCGAACGACCCACCTACACATATAGTCTTCAATAAGATCGTTCAACACCAATGATATTGCGTGTTTTGGCTTACGAAACCCCCACCGAATAAGAATAACCCATATTAGGTCGCCACACTAGTGGTCTTCCAAAACCTCTACATGTACCGTTAAGAGTAGATTTTCAAATCGGAATCTTAAATGAGAGTCTCTAGTAATGAAGATCTAGCACTATGAACATTGAATGTTTATATATGATTTAACAATCAGCACTGCCACAGGCCCTGACATTGAAATTTAATGTGGAATTAAATGCAGCAGAATATAAACAAGTAGGCCTAAACTGTTCAGCTCATTTGAAGCAGCCATCACAGAAAAGCGTCCCCTTTTGACGATCACAGCTCAGGTGTACTAAAATAGCTTGAGTGAATCAACGATCACCCAAATCGAAGACCCGCCATACTTTTCATTCTGTGCGATAGCTAAAACCGTGATTTTATAATCCCCATCGAGTACTCTGTAAAATTTATATTGGTCGAGCCAAAATGAGGGCAACATTTTTCGTTCATGAAACATCCAAACCAATGCCCTACAGTAAGATTTCACAGTTGTAAATGAGAAAAAAGTAGCTTTCTTTAGAACCAATTTTGACCCACTTCCCTTGATTATGTAGTAATGAGTTTTGTTTGTATTTATTGGAGAAGGATTTTTTGTTTTGACAATACCAAAGTAATACATAATTTTTTTTTGACCAAATTTCGCATTTGGGTTACTTGGGGGGGGGGGGGGGTGAAAAAGTGTCTTTAGTAGGAGGAGCGATTTTAAGGGGGCTTTTCTTGATCCACATCCTTGTCCCCCCCGACTTACCTAAAATGTTTGTAGATTTTTTATATTATCTGACCTTTAGCCTTAGTAATCCCGTGTGGCCCAATCTACGGCAATTCGGGATCGCATTTGTAAGAAATTAAAAATCGCAATTTATTGTATTTTCTGTCCGTAAACGGACAAATGACGCAAATAGCCGGGGAACCGTGCGGAACGAGCAATTGCTCATAACACAAAACCCCCAAGATCGGAATCAGCTCAAATTTTGAGATAAGCTTTTCTCAAGGATATCTATGAGAATGAATAAAACAGAAGGTGCTGCAATCACGAAATGCCACCTGTCAACATCATTTGAAGTGCTTGCAAGCAATTTTCATTGGCGGATGCCTGGGTTCAATTCATCGATTAAATCCAACTAATACGCTCAACGGTTGCTGGTAGCATATCATCAACAGACATACGCCGAAACTACTTTTTTTTGTCAAACGAAGACATGTCCAGTGGTCCCAATCATGGCCCCGGGTCATGGCATCACAAATTGTGGAAAAATCATACGACACTGAAACTAGACATGCCAGGGGCCTACACCCTCCGGCAGTCTAATTATTTTAATAAAAGGCATCATAACTGCAGTGACCCCTTCAAAATGTGGCCACTCTCTTGGGATTCAACAGATTAATTTCATTTCAGTTGATACATGATAATTCTGACCTCGTATCAATCATGATCATAAACATCCATGCATGATGAACATCCCAAAATTCAAGTCGGAATTGAAGCCTACGTTTGGCAAATTCATGGTGAGAAGTTAGTGGACACAACTCTTCCTGGTCTATAAAATAGAACATATCCTGGGAACTTACCATGACAATCTCCTCCGAAATGTTCACGAAATACTGCAAATAGGGGCTAACTTGTTGGCGCAACGTATGTATTGCACTAAATTTGTAAAATACAAATCCGTTCACTACAATGACTGTAATTCACATTATTGTAACGTATCTCATCAGTACAACTTAGTGCATAGTTTCACATGCCTTTTATAAAACTAATCCCAGTACTAGTTCCATCCAAGTCGCTCGAATGAATCCCTACCAGTAGACAAATGAACCTTTTGCCCAGCCAGAGTCCATCCGAAAACAAGTTCATGCTATAAATAAACCACTGTCATTAAAATTTCCACATCGCGGGCCTTTGCGATACCCACAGCCCCTACACCTGCTGTGATCATGATGAGACGCAGTCAGAATTCATGTTCAAAACTGCATCCCTAAATGGGCACTTTTAGACTGTCACTGCAGTATGAGCATTTCATATTAAAAAAAAAAAGACTAATAGGGATAGGCCCTAGAACTAGTCTTTGTCAAAGACCTTTCTTTACAGTCGGTTTAAGATTCGCTTGGATTGGGGGATGGCGAAAAACAAATCAAGAGGTTCGCAGAACCTTGTTACCAAGTTGGGGTGGTCCCTTCAGGGAATGACCAACCTAACAAACAGCAACAGAACGGCATTAACTTCAGCGTACCCGAGTGCTATTCTATTTCAAAGACTTAACGGTAGGATTCGCATCGTAAACGCATATCGGAACATTCGGCAAACAACAGACTTGACTTAAGGCTAGCTGTCACGAATATTTAATATCTAAATGCCATTTTGGAAAGTAACTATTTTACAGCGGGGTTAAAATCCCTAAACCCTGGGGGTGGTGCCCCCAGACGGATTGAAGTCAATATTTTTTCTTATAATAATTACTAAGATGTATTGAAGGAAGGTTTAAAGGTGATTTTGCAATTACTGGGACCGAGGCTGCGTAGAAAAATACACGTAAGAATTCCCGAAATGACCGTTTGGAAATCCCCAAATCAAGCCAGACTCGTGGCCGACCCACCTGGGTCCTTTAGCTTAGTAACCCGGTAGTTTTATCTTCCATAGAGTACACAGTTACAAGGTCTGTAACCACTGATCTCTAGCCTGACTAGTTTCGTGTGTTATTTTCACAATTTGTGATGGCCATGATCCCGGCCAACATGATCTGGGACGTGACATTCGTTTGACAAAAAAAAAAGATAGTTCCGGCGATTCTGATTGGTGATCTTGGCCCTGACCAGCAACCATTGCGCGTATTAGTTAGGATTTAATCGACGAAGATTGAACCCAGGCAAGCACAGCCAACGACATTGCTTGCATTTCACAGCTGTTAAGACTCTATATTGACATCAATACGAAATCCTGAAATTAATCCCATTTGTGCGCATCATAATGCGACATCTGCCATACCATTTTAATGTTAGTCAGTATTGGCTGCCACCTCGCACGGTCATTTTTAATAAAATCCCCCTTGCTTTGAAAGCATAAGGGTAATTTTGGCGATAGCGCGCATTTCCGATGTTTCCAGTTGTTAGGTTTTTGTTTGGGTCGTCAAAAAATTGAAGACTCGACTTAAACAGACTTGGGTTACGGTGCAATAGGGGTTCCTTCAAATATGTGGATATATCAAGTCACCTGAGTTCTTTAACCATACTGCCATCTTCATCATTGCCCAGGGGATCATGCAAGTATACTTTGCTGTATTTTAAAGTTTTCAAACCCTGGACACATATCCTAATAAGAAACTGACCACTTTTACTTAATTCAAATTATGAGTCGAATCAAACAATGTCTATTATGATGAATGTTTTAATTCACCTTTAAGTGTACGTTTCATGTTACATGAAAGATATATATAATCAGTATTACACACAATACATAATGCATTCTAAAATATCGAGTCAAAGGGGTTAACAACAAAGACCATATGGTCTCTTTTTTTCCTCCCCAATTGAAAACATAGGCCGGGGCAAGCCAATACATTAATTCGCCAATCGTGTAAATACAAAATCTTTACAAAAATTCTGAATGTTTAAAAAATATATAAAGCAATCTTTTTCTTAGTCACTTCACCATCGAAGTTGGAAAATCATTTCCACAGGGGTTTACTACTTTTTATTTTTTAGTAAACGAATAAAACGGTGAAGATGAGGTCATATATGGGCCTGGAACCACCCCTTACCAGCGAGCACATCAGAGTGCCCAATCTGTTGGTTTGTCAGTCTTGAAATATTTATGCTGTTGGTCTTATTTTGATCCATTGTATATTTGAATGAGGCTTGGCCACCATCGTCTGAAGAAAAAACTCATTGCATCATGCACCTTGTAGAATTCACTGGCAAATGCAGCATTTGCATCCCATGTGCAATGCTCGTAACCAACTAAACTACAGGGGCAACATGACAATGAAGCATTAAAATGTCAATGTACCAATAGCAGAAAGTCGTAAGTCAATAGACTGTCCATTGTTCATATGTTCCCAATGACACAACTATATTACTCCAAGTCTGTGGTCAGTGCCAAGGTGGCCTCTGAAATGGTTCTTCAGGTAGCAGCAAGCGTCGCCTGGCAAACCATTTCAAGAGCCACTTAAACTCATAATGAACGGCAATTAGGGATGAATCCTATTCTGTCACCACCATCCATTCAACATGGCAGTTTATGAATTCCCCGGCAGCTCAACAGAGCACACAGTGGTGGCACCGATAATACAAAATTGCAGCACACAGATTAGGGATCACTGGCAGCATACTGTACTTAAGAGCCCACGACAATTTTGATTAAATCTATGGGTAATAAGGTTGAAAGGTATTCAACACTTTCCTAATTCGAAGGCATCTGAGCAGTATTAAAAAAAATTTTATTCTTTTTTTTTTTTTTTTTTTTTTTTTTTTTTTTTTTTTAATTTTTAATTGCTGTTAGTTTTGTAGCGATCACACACTACCTTCAGCATCAAACCACTAGGGTGTGTATGCTATTATACTCTCGCCGAGTGCACAGAGTGTACTCACATATACACTTAAAAAAATCTTTTCAGTGACTATACATCATTACCTTAATTCACTTGTATAATGTATCCACACTGATCACTAATTAAAAAAAATTTATGTACAAACACTTATTTCTGGTATAACACACTACTTCCTTTTTCACAATCACATTCGGATAATTACCCTTTCCCCTTCGCACCTATCATGAGTGATTTAATCTATTATAGTAGTTTTTTATTCCTGTCAGTTCATGAAAAGTTTTTGGGGCGTGTCGAGACATTCCATTCGTTCTGAGAGGGTGTATGCTTTAACCCACTAATTCAATAGAATTTGACAGTGACTGGTCAGATCAATTGGCCATAATTATAAAATGTCCCTTTTCTCACGAAGAAAATAATGCAAGGCAATGCCTGAATAATTCCCAAACAAACTTGAATAACTTAGCGTCAACATAAGAAAAGAAAATGATACAATAAGTAATTATTACTCGTCCAAAATTTTATTTGTCATTATTGCTGGAAGAGGAAGAATCACCACTATCAGAAATCCTCCACCATTTTTTTTACAACCACATCAGGAATTTCAGTTGTTGTTTTTCCAGTATAATTTCTCTACTTCACAACTGGCTTGCATTCATTTCCTTCAGTTATTTTACTTGACTTCCTTATTTTTCTCACTAAGAATATTATTAGAAAAACCTGATACTTTTTAAGCTGGTTTCAATTTATTCGTCTAGTTCCAGAAAATAATGTTGAGTCCTTTAATCCAATTTATGTATCAAATACTAAAGTTTTGGTTACTCATAACAAACTACAACATTCCGTGGCCTAATCCTCCTCAGATTTAGAGGTTTCCCACCCGGCCTCGATGTTCATGACACTTATTCCCTTTCTTTTATTGACTCCAAACAAAGGAATCGATAGTGGTCTCAGACTGTAGAACCATCTATTCACTGGAATCCGTTTTATGAAGCCGTCATTTCGATACAAAGGGTTCATGTAAATTGGGTAGAGCATCTTGCTGAACAAAGTTGAGCATTTCTCTGTTTCTATGCCTTTTTTAGTTTTGATCTCACAACACATCCACCTCCAGATGAGTTCCGTACTCAACATCGACATATCGTTTACTGACAGGAATAAACAAAATCAGACTATACGAAATAAAGTCAAATTATAAAAATAGGTAGGAAGGGTATAAAGTAATTATCCAACATTTCCATCCACTTCAGTTTTGGTCTCAATGAATTTTTGATATTGAATCAAAAATAGCCAAAAGGAGTACACTAAATGCAATGGAAAAACCTTTGTTCATCATTAGCACCTAAGACTAGATAGTTTAGTCTCTCCCACATCCTCCCAACCCGGGGGATCATCTTCATAGACCAGGGTCTCATCCGTGTCCAAGGAATCCACGTAAAAAGTTATTTTTTTCAGGACCAGCACGTTTACGTACGTAAAACGTGAAAAGGGGGCTAAATCACCCAAAATCAATGAAAAAGGGTTATCTTTTTCTAAATGATGACTTAACGCATTTGGGTTCCATATTCATTTCAGCATTAAAAAAAAATTACAAAGTGTTCCCGGAGTTCGTACTTGCCTTCAATCTGTCTTTGAAATCCCCTCAATTTTTCCAAAATTTTCCGCGCTAATCGCGGTAAAGAAACCATAACAAATTTTTAGTATGAGAAATGGACGACTCCTTTTTGTGATTGCCTGATTATGTCGCTATACGAAAATTGTTCTATATCAATTACCCATGAAACGGACAATGTTTTTAGCAATTAAAACTCATATTTATTTAAATGTCAGTCAATTCTAGGTTTATAATTTCTTACAATAACTTTTGGACATAATGTGGGTGCATAATTGCGTCGGATTCGGCAATTTTCAGGGAAAATTGCCTGATTTCGCTGCGCTGCAAATGCTGAAATAAATGCCGAAAATAACGTTCTCTAAATGCGAATTCTACCGGATCCTTTAGACCATAGGAAATGTCTTGAAACTAAATACCTCAAGGTTTCCGCGACCCACCCCGTGCCGCTTTACGACTCTCCACGAACATCTTTAGTTTTATGATTAGTTCAAATTAAAACCTTACATGCATGGACTATATTTTACTGTTTATATACCGTCGATCCTTGGCCTATGCATTTTAAAGTTAACCACTACAAATATCAAATTGTTTTTTTTTAATCAAATTTGCATGAGAAAATGTATTTTTGAAAGCAAACATGCTTGGCATGGGTTTCGCGTTTCGAGAGAGAGAGGAGAGAGAGCGCGGCACCCCCTCCCACGCCCTTACTATATGATTCTCTGTGACACTATAACCCATCAAGTCGTTTTTACTTTTATAATCCCTTTGCTCACCTATATTTTGCATAGATGAATCAACTACAAATTTCAAATTATTTCTATCAATTCGCAGAAAATGTACTTTTGGAAAGTGAAAGATTGCTTGTAGCGCAATGGCCGCTCAGCAGCCATATCGTCGACTTTTTTCGACTAGTCTTGCCGCCGTCCTGTGAAGTGTTGACGTCCCTGGCTCAAAATGCATTGCCCTTTTAAATACCTTTCCTCCGATACATATCCTGCTGAAAAATTAACTTTCCCCAGATATTTTTCTGAATTACCCAAGCACAGACAAGCCTCTCTGGTGTCCCAAAAGAATATGGTTTGGGTTTTTACGTATAGGGGTAATAATAGCATCTATTACTTGCAGGTTAGTAGACAGACAAGTACTTGTTATATGTAAAATTGCGCTACTGATACTGATTTTGGGGCGCAAATTCCATCAAGTACTTGTTTAGGGTAGCTAATTGCGCTGCTGAAACGTGTTTAGGGGTGAAAATTTCAGCTTCGAATACGTATTTAGGGTGCTTTTTTGTGATTGCTTGGACACGGATGATACCCCCTTATCATTGAGAAGTGCCCCCCCCCCCGGGACTCCAACATTCACTTTTAAATAAATTACCTGTCACAACCAAGCTTGGTTTAAATCAGTGATTCCTCCTATTAAGCATCATTTTAATAAATTGATTCTCTCCTATAAGCATCATTTTTGGAGTGCAATAATTTCATTTATACTTCACAACTTTCCCTCTATTTATCACTATGATTGGGGACCTTCTTATGCACTTGACTTTTGAAATCAAACATCCTATTGACATGTGACGTCAACATTGGGCATGAACAAAACACTGTCAAACAGTATGTGTGCGCACCTGCAGGGCTTTAATCAAAGGTAAATGCACAGTCCAGTGGATGACGGTAGAATCTTAATCTTGGGGGGGGGGGGGGGGGGGTGCAACTGAGTTGTTGAATAATCCTTAAAAAATAGGATTAGTTTTAATTTTTACGCAACATTTTGAAACACAATTTGCCTTATTTTCTTCATTTCTTTAAGTGAGAACCGCCTGATGCAGTGCACATCTTCAAAAAGACAATACAAAAGTTGAAACAACTATGATTATATGGTCTACCTTGCTCACTATATATAGTAATATTCTCAATGTTTACATAAAAGAATATATAACTTGTTTATAGGCCAGAGGTGGTACCTGGTAAATAATTTTTGATGTCTGTACAATGTTTATATTTAAAATAATTTTTTAGCTCACGCACTACGATCAAATGATTAAAATATATTCATAATGTTTAAACATTTTCCGAATTTACTTTTTCAACACCTTAAAGACACTATCAGTGATTTGCGAAATCAGCAAATCGAAAAAATCATCAAAAATCGATTTTAGCATGTTACGTAACAAGTACAGGTTATCCTAACATCCCTGCCAATGATAGACCAGAAGCAACCTAATAAGGACAGAATCGTAGATTTTTAGTCCTTACTGTCCCGACGGACACCTACTACAACACGTATTGATGGAGAATCTTTCTTGAACACTGCCGTTTTGCTTCTTTTTTCTTTCAATTCGACAGCTGGAAAAGGTAACTTTATGAGAAGGCTAACAGACTTATCCTTCACTTTGGAAGCTATCCTGCATTTCAAATATTTTCAAATCACTGAATAGTGTCTTTAAATAATGTTTATTGAATTACATAAATATTTGGTGGATTAAAAAAAACACCTTAACAGCATTTCATGCTTTGATGTAAAATTTAACTCTTGGTGCTATTGTCAGGGGTATGATTGGGTTTTGGTAAAAAAGAAAAATCCTGAAAGCAATAAAAAATCCTTAAAAACAATATAATCCTATAATACCCCAAGAATTGGGGCCAAAAAATTTTGGCCACAAACAAATCTGAAATAAGGAAAAATCCTTAATAATCATGCCTTGTATTGCCTCTTGTCTCAAAAATTTTATTCTGACAAGATTCAAACTATGACCTGATCTTATAATCTGTTTCATGTTTACAGCTCAAGCCTGGCGACAGATAAAATCTTTCGAAGTCTGGAGAAAACAATTATAACAAAACTATACATCATGAACAACAACAAAAGGTGTTGATGCTACTTTTGTAACATGAAAACATGGCCTTTTAAGAAATAGGGATTTTAGGGATGTTAATTGCATTTCCATTTTCACAAGTACAATTTTTTTTTTGAAAAATGGCCTCAACATCTGTGCCAAGGACTAAAGGTAGCCCGGGAAAGGTATGCGACCAGATTTTTTCATACTATAACTTTCTAATGCACATGGAAGCATATCACCCAAACTACTTGTTGCCAAGTTTTTAGTTAAATTCACACAACAGTTTGGATAGTAAAAGTGAGAATGTGCATAAGAAATGCCCCCAAAATGTGCGCAAGCTTTTGCAGGCGACCACATTTGGAGACATTTTGCCATCCAAAGGAAACATTTCCCAGGCCTTAAAATTTCAATGGGGATATGAAGAAAAATGAGTTTTCTTCTGATACCAAAATTTCAATTTTGATAGTTTAAAGTGGGGGGGGGGGGCAGCTGATTTGGTCACCTACCTTTCAATACCTCTAACTGCATGATACCCCGACATCGTAAAAATCCATTACAACATGGCTATGTGTAATATCTACATTTTGAAATACTCCTAAACTTTCTGGTGTGCAATTAACAATTTTTCTTCTTTCATTTCTAGTTCAAAACAAAAGTTCAAAATTTGTTTTTTTTTAAACTGAAATAGAATATTACATTTGCATTTTTTGTTGCAAGAACACAATATAGGAAGGGCTAATGCCATATGCACAAGGTGTGTACTTGTGGAATGTGGATTTTTTTCGTGGATTGATCGAACAAAAAAATAACACATAAACACACTATGGTTACAGTAATTTGAGGTAATATAACATTTTATAACATATAGATGGGGTTGGTACATTTACTGCACCCACTTTGCCTGCTCCCAGCTGAATTTAGCAGCCTTGACGGAATAAAGTGCAGGGAATACTGTACTTTATTCCGTCAAGGCTGCTGAATTCAACTGGGAGCAGAAAAAGTGGGGTCACAAAATGTACCAACCCATATAGATGCACGCCACCCCTGGTGGTGACACATCACTATATACTGGTGCCTGATTAAGGTCTGCATAATTGAGGTAACTTTAATACTTTTATCTTAAGGTAACCTATCTCATCCATCTATAGCTGATGATAGGATCGAGGTATATCACACTAGCACTGAAAATTTTGAGGTAACATAGCCTGTCAATCTTTTGAGAACACAACCCTGGTTTCCAATATTACCTGGTATATTACGGTAAGTAACTCTTATCCCATATGACTCTGTTATCTATATTCCATTTGCCTACCTCTGTGCAGTGATGTCAGCGCGAGATTTGATGGGTGCACCAGTAAACCGCGCGCGCTGGCTTAAAACAAAGGAGTTTGTACACGCGCGAACAAAGATAGCAGTTCTTGACGCGTGCGTAAAGCCTGCGTCAAGGTTGTGACATCACTGCACGGAGGTAGAGAAATGGACTATAAGATTGCTTGGGTAGCTTTTTCATATGTATTGATAGGATGCCCTCAGTGTTTCCATAACCTGACCAGGTGTACCTGACTACTACAAATTCAACAACCTATACATAGTTATTCTGTTAAGGTTGTTGAATTCAGAATGGTCAGGTTACAGAAACACCAGACGCCCTTCTTTTTATAGTCTGTCTGGTATCTTTGGCTAACTGAAGTCTACAGATGATATGACGCTAGTATTTATCAACACCTTGTAATCTATAACCGTGCATCTAGTATCTTGAGGTAAAATCACATTGTTTCAAGAAGATGCAACCCTATAGTCCATTTCTCTACCACCGCGCAGTGACGTCATAACCTTGACGCAGCTTTCACATACGCATCAATATATGCCGTGCATATATTGTGCGCGCATGTAAAACACAGTCGCTTTAAGCTACAGTCTAAGCCACAATTCTTTTAACGCGTAGTCCGCTCGTCATCCCACTTCGGGGCCAGGGCTATGCAAATTTTGCACAGATCATGCACGATTGAGCCACTCAGCATCGGCGATTGTTGTCAAGGTGCACTTGCACCCAATCACCATCCAGTGCGTAGTACGCTAGCAGTGCGCACTAACACGCTTAAAATACCCTAATACTGTAAAAGGAATGGTGGCTTCTACAATAGCATGTGCGATTTAATGGTTCGATCATCAAATCTTGCGCTGACGTCACTGCACGGAGGTAGGGAAATGGAGTATAGTATCTACAAATATACTGATACCTGGTATCTTTGGGTAACTGAAGGTCATTACATAGTGTCATGCCGCTTGCCGCTCAGCGGCAAGCCGCTTGGTGTACGCCGCTTGCAGGATTGAGCTATTATAGTCAAGCGGCGCTATCGCTTGAACTACGTCATCGAGCGGCACCGCTCGAAAGTTGAACTCAAGTCAACTCAATGCGATTTGCCGCTTTGGGAAAAGCGGCAGCCCGAGCGGCAGGGAGATCGATTTATCGGCTTGACGCTTGCCGCTTGGGTCACCGCTTGCGATTCTGACATGATTGCGTAGTGACGTAAATTTCATCATCAGAGCGGCAAAGCGGTAAGCGGCATGACACTATGTAATCACCTTTAGCCTCTCTATCAAGATATGTGACCCTAGTAGTTTATAAATGCATTGTAATCAAACTAGCACCTTGTATCTTGAGGTAACATTAAAAATTTGCTCAAGATGACATTACCCTAGTTTTTACAAACATTCCAACACCTGGCATCTTTTGGGTAACTAAATCTACAGATGATGTGACCATATAGTAAAACACACTGTAATTGATCAAACTAGTACTCTGCTGCTCAAAAGAATTTGCACACGCTTAGCCTACAGAGTACTCACCATATTACATGCAAAATACTGACAATATCAATATGTCCCTTTACACAAAAAAAATATCTTATTGTGATTGTTGTTATCTTAGTTTTTTAAGTTAAAAATGAAAAAAAAATCCCTCCAGTGTCATTTTAAATCCCTAGTGGGGGGCCACTTGTATTCAAAGGTGGATATGATGCGTGAACAAGAAAATGCATAAAAGGGTCTCTTTTTTTCCAACAGGCGATGTACGCGCGCACATTGATTAGGGTGTCAAAAACAGCAAAATGTGGAAAAGAGAGATGTTTTTTCTTAAACCTGAAATTGTGATTTCGTGTTTAGGGTATGTGATACTCAAATTAAGCAGAGAACAAAAAGATCAAAAGTATTGTAAAGTAAAGCACGATAATAAAGGGTATATTAATGACACAATACATTGCTTACTTGTTTAGGGTAGCAAAAAGTGACAAAAATACTCCTTTAGTGTAGCAAAAACAGACAAAAATACTTGTTTAGGGTATGTTTTTAGTCGGTGGAAATACTTGTTTAGGGTGCATTTTGTAAGTCCATGTTCACATATCATATCCACCTTTGAATACAAGTGGCCCCCCGGAACACAGTAAGTCAATGAGTTCCCGGTTGTTTCTTTGCAACTTAAGTGGATAACATGTGTAAATACTTTTGAGGCGGCAGCATACCTTGTATCTTGAGGTAACATATCAAAATTGACTTGAGATGATATAACCCAAGTTTTTACAAACATATACTGACACCCGGCATCTTAGGATAACACCGACATCTTAGGATAACTATCTACAGATGATGTGACCATAGTAAAATATACTGTAATTTGACTATTATACTCGGGGACAGAAACCCTTTGACGAGTGCGTACTTCCTGGTTGTAAAAGGGGCGGAGCTATCAGTGCATGTGGTGCGTGGTTGGTGCCCCAGCAACAGCAGATCGCTTCAGTGGCCAATCAGAAGCAAGTGCATTTCTTTCCGCAGTAAATATGCAGAGAACCAGGAAGTACGCCCTCGTCACAGGGTTTCTGTCCCCGACAGTAGTACCTATTTTATTGAGGTAATATATATCACTTTGACTCAAGATAATGTAACACACTTTTTACAAACATATTGACACCTGACATTAAGTTAACTTCAAATGATGTGACCTTAGCATAACATAATTTCAAATTGCAATCAGATACTTGCTGTTAGAATTGTTCTGAGGTGGACAACGCATGTGCCGTAACATCTGCATGAAAGGGGCAGAGTCTATGGGTAGTTTTACACATGATTCACCAAAGGGGAGGCCGGCCTGTTCAACAAGCCAGTCGGCATTCACTTCCGTGTGATGCACGTCATGCTTGGCATGCGGTAAATAACTCTGAACAATTCTGACAGCCACTGAAGTCCTAGTTAATTGACATGTTATGTTCCTAAGAATTGTAAAAATGAATGCCACCCTAGTTTATTAACATATACTTACACCTGGAATCATTGTAGCCCTGGAGCTAGCACCCATTTGTAACGCATCTCAAGTACAAAAGGTTGATGATTACATTGTAGACAGAAACAGAGCCTGACAGGACCCCCCTGAAAGCAATTCCTTAAGTGCCGCAAAAGTGGTGCCTTAAAAGGGGCCAAAACAAATTTTGTACAGGGTCAAATTTTTTTACATTGATCCAATCGTGTTGAAAGCAACACCATGTTTTTTATTTTCTAGCCATAATGATTCAGAAAAGGATGGTTTTGTAATATTTACGGCTAAAGTTCAGAGTTAAGATGCTAAAACAGAAAAAATCAATAAAATTTTTTTTTTTTTTTTTTTTTTTTTTTTAAATTTTAAATGTGCTCCGATTGGATAAAAAATGGTGGCCAAAAATTTTATTGGGGGGCTCATAGGATTAAAATAAGGATAGTTTTGAGTGTCCTCAATGCTTGCTTAAAAGTAGGGGGGTAACAAGCTCAAGCCCCATTGATGCAATGGACGTGACCTTCGGCCCCTACATCGGTAAACTAAGCATTTAATACAGTTAAAACTATTCCTTATTTTAACCCTAAGAACCCACCAATTTTGCCATCCAATTTTATCCAAATCGAGCAACTTTTAAACTTTGACCCCTGTACACTGAAATTGACCCTTATTATTGATTTTTGCTGTTGTTTTAGGCCTATAACTCTGAAATTTAGGCGTCCATATTAAAACTATACCTTTCTGAATCCTTATGGTTAGAAAACATAACATTGTTTGGCTTTTTCAACATGATTGGATCAATTTAAAAAAATTTGACCCCCCTGTACAAGTTGTTTGTGGCCCCCTCTCCTTAAGGACCATCTTCGGCACTTAAGATCATGTTTCAGGGGTCCCTGTCATCTGTTCATCAGATTTAATATCACTCAAACCTTTTGTAACTTGAGATGTGTTACAAATGTCTGCTGCTCCCGGGTTATTAGGGTTTAATACATCTACAGAAATATTGAGGTAATTAATACGACGTTCACGCAACAAACAATGTGCACATGTGCCATGGCAAGAAATTTTTACCCAGCTAGACTATAGGCACAAGTATTTTGACGTAACAAATCACATGGTCTCAAGATGAGCGAACCCTAGTATTCCAAACATACTGGTGCTTTTATCTTAGGGCCACAATTAGTTTTCAAAGGCAAACATATATTAAATGGGGTTTGTTGCAAGATAGGCCTATGTTGCTTTCACGTTATATTGGCACTTCTGCAAAATTGCTAATTTTCACGGAGAGGAATAGAAGGGGAAAGATTACCCATGGGGCGCCCCCTCATTACACCACTGTACTCATACCATATTGTCTGTAATAAATGCTTCCCCCTCTAATAACTGCCCCTCTAATAAATGCCCCTCAATTTTTGTCAACAAAATGCTCCTATAAATACCCAAAATCATACCAACATGCAAGTATAATAGTGACAATTAAAACATGATGATTACAAAATTGGTGGCAGATTGTATAAATTAAATTTTTTTAAAGTTTGTTTAAATAGAGGTACTTTAGTGAGCAATATATGCTATTTCTGGATGCAGCCATTGCTGATGTTGTTTAGCTTGTTCAAACATTTATACTAATGCATGTACAAACCAAGTCAGCCCCAAATTTCAAAAAAAGGGGCTCAAAGTGGGTCACGTTTGCTGAATTTTTAAATAAAACGGCCAAAAATTTAAGAAATTTGACATGAAGTCCACTTTTTGGTGATAAAATTTTCCAAAAGTCCACAAAAAAGGGGTGGGGGTGGGGGGGGGGGGGTGTAGGGTGGGGGGTTAGGGGGTTAGGGGGTTGGGGGGTTAGGTCACTTTTACCAAAAAAGGTCCACTTTTTCAAAATCCTGGCAAATAAATCCTGCGTACGTGCCCTGATCAAAACATTGCGAAACACACACAATGGTACAGGCAATAGCTTTCCTGCTTCATTTGCCCAAATCAAATGAACCATGGCAATTCTGAGTTAACCAATAGCTCCTATTGATTTATAAATCCCAAATTGGAGTACCTAAATAAATCCAGCAAGTAGCCCCAGGGCTGAGATTTTGAACCAGGACCATTGGGTCCACCGGCAGTTCTCTAACCACTAGACCAGCTACTCCCATGTGTAGGGTGCAAAATAACCGAAGGCAATTGCCTTCGGTGCCCCTACCAGTGGCCAAGATGCCCTACAAGTTATCCTATTGTTTTGCCATTCTTTAACATGTAATTGCCTTCTAAATTGATGTGCCCTTTAATAACTGCCTTGAAATGGTGTGCCCTTCAGAATCCTTATTTTGCACCCTGCCATGTGACATTAATCCTTTTTGTGTGGGATATACCGAGGTATTCCAGACAGTGCTGGCTGCAATTTGCAATGGAAATATAATGGAACAAATGACCTATAATAAGCGCCCTCTTCTTGAAGGCGGTATTTATTACAAACAATACGGTACTAAATAAATAATAAGCTCTCACTACTTGAGTTGAGCTCCATGAGTTGCCTGTTCTGATTTTCCCTACCAGTTCAATACTACACATGCACAAATCTACACGTAAAATATAGGGTATTGCACTGTTCAGTCCAATGTAGAAATGTAATAATGTGTGCGTGCACCAGCGACATTGTACAGTACATTTGTAAGCATTTTGGACCATCTTCTTGTGCTTCACTTGAGCCAATTATCTAATTGAAAAAATGCATTTTTAAGATTCTCAATCATACAACACCATGTAAGAATACTATCATATATACAATAGAATTAATCTTTTTCAAAGCATATCAGTTGCACAAATTTATGTCCCTGCCAAATTTCAGTCTGGATCAGAAATATTTCTTGGTAATTCAGAGAAGTCATGACTGGGCTTATGAATACACACATTCATGTTCATAACAGAAGCATACATTGTATTGTATGTACACGGTTTAAAAAATGTTGTATTTCCCGGGCAGGAGATTTTTTAAAAATTTCCTGTGAGGTCAGAGTGATTTAAGATTTAAGTCAGTTTCATTATCAAGTTTCAATCAGCCCAGTTTTCCGACAAGGCATATGCATTTTCTGGTTAAGAGCTTTCCAAAATCCCCATTTTTCGAGCCATGTGTATACAATGACTTCACTATGGACAATGACCTCCTTTGACCATGATGTGACCTTTGATCTCAAATGCCTTAACCTCTCACAAGGATTATTTGTCACCAAGTTTGGTTAAGATTTCAGTTGAATTTTTAGAATGGCACAACTGATTATATTTAGCCCACCAACCAGGCCGAAACATACAGAAAATAAAGTGTAATTGGCCCTCGAAGAGAGGTCTTTCAAATATGTTTGTCCCTTTTTGACCAGCGGGCAAATATAGTAGAGAACCCCTGTTTTAATGTCTGTAACCCAAGGCTGACATCCATATCGCTGGAACATAAACCCAAGGCCATGTACCAACCTCAGTAAGAACTTGAACCCAGGATCTACATTAGTAGGGGCTGGAACCCTGGATCCAAATCTTTACCAGAGATGAACTTGAGACATACATCCATCAGACCATGGACTTCAACTAAGGACCAAGTATCTTCAGTGCATTGTATTTAAGTCCTACATAGAATCTTCAATCTTCTGCCAATAGATGTCAGCTCCTCATCTCTTTAAGTTCTGTTTTCATCATATTTGGTAATGGAAAGACATCCTATTGCCATGTTTGTCGTCTTTCTTACATTTCAACAATTGTGGACAGACACTTATCCTTTAGTCTTAGCTTGCTGAACGAACGCAAGCACTCCCAGCTCCACCTCTGTTTCTTCTTCTTGCTGCTGTGGACGAGGAATTGGGTAGATGTCTTCGCCGACTCTGTGTACATCTGCATAAAGTGAAATATGAAGGAAACAATCACACTTCTTTAAAATAGTCCACAATTCAAGTAGGCTGAAATGTAAAATGCTAGCATTTCATTAGCATATAGTCTTAATCTGGTTTATATGCAGTCCACCACTCATGACCCTGTGGTTATAGCTAGCTTATTGATTCTAATTGTGTGTTTTTTAGAGATGAGGCAAAATTTGAAACCAGAGCCCCAATAGATCATGTGTTTGTACGCAGACAGAGACTGAAAGTGAAATGTCTATATATTGCAAACTGTTAGACTAGTACCAGTAACGGCATGGTGCCTAATTGATTTGCAGATGATCGTTTCAACACAAAATTGAAATTTTCTGTCCAGAAAAAGAATTACCACAGTGGCCTGTTGAAAACAATGTGCTACAACACTTGCTGATATGAACAACCCAAAAACACAAGATTGGAAATAACCACTGTTAGTAAGTTTTTCTCAAGGATGTCTAGAGAACAATAAACAAAACAGAAGGTTCTAGAAGACATCATGAAATGCACCTTTCACGAGAGCATTAAGATGGCTGTGGCTTACTCCAGAGTGTGGCGTTCGTTGAGTGTGAATGAGGGTGAACAAAATAAGTAGAGTGACAATTCCCAATCTAACGTCCCTTAACTGCATTTTTTCCACGTTCAAAATCACGGAGCGGACCGTTTTGTTTTGGGGGAACTTGCCCCTAGACTAACAGAAAAATAACGCTACACCTTTTTTGGGTGATCGTCGTATGTATCTTTTCCGAAAAGGATGGTTGGGATATAGGCCTATAGCCAGTGGAATTTGTTTACTTGTTAGGCCAAACAAAAAATCAAGTTTGTTCCCAGTAGGAGTCCAAAAACCCTAAATGTCAAAATGCAACTTTTTATTTGTAAGTTTAAAAAAAAAATTGGAAAGGGCTTCCCAGAATTGCTCAAATTGGCTACTGGCAGTCAATACAAGTGCAAAATCATACTTGATTGTCCCATTATTAGTTTTATCAAACCAAAATATTTTGATGTTTGGATCACTGGATATCTTATAAAATTGAAACATTCTATTCTGTTTTTGTCTTAACATGTCCAATCTCCTCATAAGAATACAAGAAAAACAACAATAAATACAGTAAAATGGCTCAAATTACTGCATGGGCCTACTACACTGGCACAAACTTGAATCCCCTGCTAACGCCACTATTCATCAACCACTGGCTCCACCCAACCTCACCCACCCATAGATCCTGTATTCTCAATTACCTGATACACCCCCACCATCAACCAGCAACTCCATCACACCATGGAATACTGACTTTGTCCTTGTCACCACGGATTTCAGTAGCCTCAACCAGGGGCCGCAAAACGCTACAAGACTAACCAATATATGTTAAAACCTAATTTTTGACAATTTATTGCCTTAAGGTACGTGGTATATCCGGGATTAAACAGTAAAATATAGATGACATTGAGGATTAGGAAGGGCTTGTGTATGGCCCAGGCCAGGGAGATTAGTAACAAATTATTTACAGTACTCCCATTAACTGCTGTTTTCCTCAACTTTATACAACTTTGAAGAAAATGATTCTTCCATTTTGACAGCTTCCCCAATTTTTCAATTTCCAGAAATTGTAGAAGTAAAACTTCATCCTCCGTTGACCTGATATATCTGGTCAGAATGACAGAGTTATTAAACCCTGATCTATGACATTATAAAGCTAAATTGCATTTCCATCGACATATCCCCTTCCTGTCATCCACCACTCACCACCAATCCAGGGGCGGATCCAGACCTGACATATGAGGGGGTGCCAATAATTTTTAAAGTTTTGCTGGATTAATGGCTGGCGTACACCACTGCGCGCGTACGTGCGGGGGGGGTGCGGGAGGGGTATCCCCCTTCGCATCGAAGCGCTGAAGCTCTTCATTTTTATCATGGCAATCAAACTTTTCCCACTGAGTTTGGCGGGAAATGTTCAAATCACTTATATATCTAAGTGCGCTGGAAAGAGTTTCATTGTTTCACGGACATTGATCATGACTTTGAGTAGATAAGTTGTTTATATCAAAATTAACAGTGGAGTAAACAGTGCAACTCCGAGGCACGGTGAAGTTTGACGACGATAAGGTCAAGAAAGAGTAGATAAAGAATTTAATGTATCAAGGGACCGAATCCCTAACACATGATCGATGAAGCTCTATATCTGCTGTCGTAGGACGCACATTAGACTTCAGGGGGGTGGAAGTTTGGGTGAGGGCAGTTGTTTTTTCGTTGGTCCTTTTGAGGCAGTGTTTTTTTCTCGTCAAGTCATAGGCTGGATTTTTTTTTGCCTATGACTTTGAGGAACGTTTTTTTTTTTTTTTGGTGGCGGGTTGACTCATTTGGTATGTTTTTTTATGTTAGGCCCCCTGCATATTGGGGGCGGATTTTTAGGTACTAGTCATGGCACCTTGCAAGTATGGCGCAGGGTGTGCTGCATGGAGGGGGGTTGTGCGCATAACCTTTGCAATCTTTTACTACTTTCGCAAAACACATTTTTCCCTGCAAATTTGATATAAAAAACAATTGAATTTTCCTGGAATGGTTCACTTTATATGCTTATAGGTATTATCCATTTTAAAAAGTACAAATATAGTTGATGGGTTAAGTTTGGTTTGAATTAAGGATAACGTGTTGGAGAGCGCTATATTCAAGTGTCCGGGGGTGGAGTGCAGAACCCTTGCAATATTTGCTTTCCAAAACACATTTTCCCATGCATGACAAAAACAATTGAAATTTAGAAGTGGTTTTCATTAAAATAGGTTCATGATTAGCATGTTTAACAAGGAAAATATATAGGCCTTCAGTGGGATAATTCGAATTACTTGGAAGGAGATACGCACACCTGTGTAAGCGCAAAGATCCGCGGGTGGCGCCATTCTACGACAAATAAGCATCGCGACCCAAGGGCGAGGTATACTGGCTACGCGGTCCACGCTCGGTGTGTTCAATTCTGTCCAACAAATTATATTAATCGACTGTAGTTGATGGGTAAGTTTAAGTTTTGTTTAAACTTCATAAAGTGTTCATGGAGAGTTCGTGAATTCAAGATGGTCTGGGAGTGGTGACAGGTAGGGGTCTACCCCTCCCGCGCAAAGCGCGGAACCCTTACCAATGTTGCTTTCCAAAAAAACATTTTCCCATGCAAATTGATGGAAACATTTGAAATATTGCGTATAAGTATGATCAACATTTTTAAAAAAAAAAAAAAAAAAAAAAAAGGTAAGTTTTTGTTGCAATTAGCATAAAGGTTCATGCAGGGTTATCAAGCTGTCCAGTGGGGTGGCCCTGCGGGAGGGGGGTCCCCCTCCCGCGTGAAACGCAAGCATACTTTGGAATGTTTCTTCCAAAACACATTTTCACACAAGTGCAAATTCGATAGAAACAACTTGAAAATATGGTGCACTCTACATGTGTTATATATGCTTTAATGCTTATATAGGTCATGATCCGCATTTTAACAAAAAAGTTAAGTAAAAATATAGTCGTGATTAAGTTTTGTTTGAATTAAGCATAAACGGTTGGAGAGTTCGTTATATCAAGCTGTCCGGGGCTGGGTGCAGAGCCCTTCCTTTCAATATTTGCTTCCAAAAACCACAATTTTTCCCAATGCATTTGACAGAACAATTGAAATTTAGAAGTGGTTCACTTAAAATTATAGGTATGATTAGCAGTTTAAAAAGGAAAATATAGGCCTACATTTGGATTAAGAATTACTTGGACAGGAGATACGCCACACCTCGTGTAAGCGCAACAAGCTCCTCGGAGGTTTGGCGCATTCATCCCAAATACCGCATCGCGAAACAAGTTGCAGATGTTTCCTCCTGGCTACGCATCCACGCTCGCGTTTGGTTCAATTCCTGTCCAACGAATTATTAATCAGACCTGTAGTTGATGGGTTAAGTTCTTTGTTTGAATTTCATCAAGTGTTCATGGAGAGTTCGTATACAAGCTGTCTGGGAGTGGG
Source organism: Ophioderma brevispina (assembly GCA_023653785.1). Taxonomy (NCBI): domain Eukaryota; kingdom Metazoa; phylum Echinodermata; class Ophiuroidea; order Amphilepidida; family Ophiodermatidae; genus Ophioderma; species Ophioderma brevispina. The sequence continues at coordinate 33,615 of JAMKCH010087621.1, read as the reverse complement.
TGCGGTAGGGTTTCTCCCCCCCCTCGCAAGCGCTTACCCCTTACAATGTTCGCTTCCAAAAAAAATTTTCCCATGCAAATTGATGGAAACATTTGAAATATTGCTTATAAATAAGGATCAACATTTTATAAAGTAAAATATTGTTTGGATGGGTAAGTTTTGTGTGAATTATTTTTTTAAGCATAAAGTGTTCAAGGCCAGAGTTTCAAGCTGTCCGGTGGGTGGGTGGCGGGAGTGGTTGTCCCCCTCCCGCGCGAACGCGAAACTTTTGGAATGTTTACTTTCCAAAACACATTTTCCAATGCAAATTCGATAGAACAACTTGATAAATGGTTTCCACCTCTCACTCGCATCTACATGTGTATATAGCTTTTTAATGCTTTATAGGTATGATCAGCTTTTAAAAAACGTAAAATATATAGTCCGTGGATTAAAGTTTTTGTTTTGCATTAAAGCATAAAGTGTTCCTCGAGAGTTCGTATATCAGCTTTCAAAACCCATTTTCCCATCAAATTGATAGAAACAAAATCGAAATAATGCTTATAGGTAATGATCAGCAGTTTTAAAAAGTCAAATAAGTTTGATGGGTTAAGTTTTGTTTGAATTAAGCATGAAAGTGCCCATCATCTTTCGGATATACAAGCTGTCTGGGGTGGGTGCGGGAGGTTGTGTCCCCCATTCCGAGCGGAACCCTTGCGAATGTTCGCTTTCCAATAAACACATTTCCATTGCAAATTGATAGAACAATTTTAGATAATGCTATAAAAAGTAAATATAGTTGATGGGTTCACATTTGTTTCAACATAATGTGTTAATGGATAGTACGTATATATAAAGCTGCCCGGGGTGGTGATGTTTCGGCAAAGTCAGCTCACTTTTCCGTCCAAAAAATTGCCCGGCACACCCCCTGGTACCGCCGGCCTGACCAAATCAACTTGAAGAAAGGAAAACTTCCCACCGTCAACAAGTATTATTCACGGAGCCTGTCAAACCAAAGTACTGAACAATTTTGTAAGTACAGGATCTCTGTGCACTTTTGGTTCTTTTTTTTTTCAATTTGGCTTTATGGCTTTCTTATTACTCGATTCATCTGATATGTGACCCCGTACCATTTTGCAGAGGTTGAAAAATTCAATGAGGCGCAGGGAAATTATGTGTAATCATGTTATTGTGAGGAATGTCAAGGCCTTGAAATTACCACTATTGGCGTTTCCATACATGAATGAATGAAAATTGTATTTAGTGGCAGGTGAGTGGGTTATATGACGGAGTGTCCTCCAAAAAATCCGGTGTGGAACGTGCATTTGAATTCTTCATTTTCCCTCTCGACTGAATTGAATAGGTCCAAAAACTCCAGGGGGACAAACGTATCAAGGTGATCGACTATAAATAAACCGTCACCGGGGGGGGGGGGGCGGCGGGGGGTGATATTTGAGGCCCAAAAAAATGGGGTCTACGAAACTAGGTGTCAGAAATTTAAGAAAAGAAAATAAGATGCGATCTCCCTCATTTTCAGCTACTTTTTGAGGGGGTTTGAAGGAAAATTTGGTAGATAGAGAATTAGAATGTTGGCTTTTGGACAGAAAAGTAGGGTCTCTGGAAATGGAATGGTCCTAAAATGGGGGCCACTGGAACTGAAAGGCCTGAAAATGAGGGAAATTATAAGTGGTACATAACCATAATTCCTCCCAATGTGAGAATCCCCCCCCCCAAAACCTGTACATTAATGGTTTGCTGTCTACCCACATTTTGAAACATTTTTAATTTAGGACCACATTTTTTACCATTAACATTAATTTCCAATGCACACCACAAGCACATAGGCAAAAACACACACACACACAAATGTACATACACAATTAGTTCTAACAATAATGATGTGGCATTCAAAGGAAAAAAAAAAGAAATTTTTAGTAGTCATACAAAGAAAGAAAACTTTATAAAGTTAAGAGGACATACTCCATGTGTGACAAAATCAGGTTATTGCACTAACCTTACCTAGTGTAAAATTACTAGTGCATTGCTATATGAGAACTGCAGAGTGTCAGGGCCACTCTAGCCAAACATAAACATCCAGGCCTACGCATAAGCACATGTGGTGTATATCTCATACGACCTTGAGTCCAAAAAATGGTTCCTGTTTCTTGGTAGAGACCGTACTAACAATGCATGCAGAGTCGCCAGACAACTACAGTGCACCAAGAGTATTGACAGGATCTTAGTCTAACAAGAAATGTGTTACAAGTGTAACACTTCTGTGCGTTTCTTGATAATTATGCCCTGTTTCTTGCGTGTTAGTGTATTCCAAGGGGGGTGGTTTTGGGCCTATAGACTTTTGCTAAAATCCTCCATATAACTGTTTTGTTTCATACTGTTGAGTAAGGGAAATAAAGTTGATGAATATATTGAGCATCACCCAGCACTCTCTATAGACTTACTTCGTTAGCCAATAAGATGACTTCTCCTTGGTCTGGAGGATCCCGGAGCCTTGTCGGGGGGTGGGGACCTGTATAAGGAAAAATAGGCTGCAGATTTTGTATGAATTTGTTGACAAACTCTGGGTACTCATGCTTCCACACACCAGCAATGCTGGCGATGTTTGTTAGCACATGAGCTACCAAGTAGTACTGCCGGAAGTTTCAAGAAGTGTTAAAATGTCATGTCACAGGTGACAAGGGCGATGATGGGAAGTGTCGTAAATGTGTGGCCATCTGGGAAATGAGATCATTATCTGAACCATACTCAGGGGTGTGAGTCTTCAGGATTTGTCCTGATTTCAGGATTTTTATTTTCAAAAACTTTCCGCAACTTTAATTAAAGAGACATGAGATTTCAGGTTCAGTTACGTTCAGTTATTATTATTTTCTCACCTCACATAACATTATTAAAAATAAAACAGATGCAAAAAATACGAGAGTGAGCACGTACAGGTAAGATTATTAGCCTGTCCATCTGTAACCCCACTTTGCAATTGTTTGCAGTTGGACATGTCAGGCATGGTGAGAGTCGATGGTAATGCGGAGCGGCAATCAACAAAGCTCCTCGTCAATCAGCAATCCAGTTGACAGGACCTAATAATACATGCTTGTATTACATAATCTTTTACAATGAAAAGAACATAATTCAAACAGAATTAAAATGCTAGTAAAAGAATGAAGAATGAACTGATAATTATATCAACAATTATTGTATAACTTTGCATGGAGAAGGTTTTGTATGCTTTTCGAATTGCTTTACTGACACGGAAGATTTTATGTTGTCATTTATACCATTCCATAGCTTAGTGCCTGCAAATTAATAGATTTTTCAGAAAAATACTTTTTTAACACAGAGGAAGTCGGGAATTTATTTCTATGTATGGTATTAATATGTGACTATTTGAGTGTTTCACAAATATATCATCAAACTACATCTGGCAACATGTGATTTCATATTTGTACATAAAGGTGGCAAGTTCCAAATTATACATAATCTTTAACATTATACATATATTTGATCAGAAAAGGGTTGTGCTTACCTTTAAAACCACCATTTACTATGATACGTAAAGCCCTTTTTGGATTTTATATAGTTGATTGATATAGGATGAGCATGCAGTTGCCCCAAGCTAATATACCGTAATTTATATGGCCATAATGAGAGCAGTATAATGTGTACAGAGCATTGTGGGGAAATGGAAGTTTTTAAATTTGTTTATATACCAAACATTCCTTGAGCAGTTTTATTACAACTGTCAATAGGCTCCTTCCATGTTGATGTTTTGATCAAGTTGGAGACCTAAAAAAACTTGGTAGAAGTAACTCTTTCAAGTGGCGTACTCTCTGCAGTGCCAGATGCTGATTCAAGATGTAAACATTGATTCTGGTCGGCACTCATATTTTTTTGACTACCAAGTAACATTGTAGTTGTTTTTTTGGGCAGTTAAAGATAATTGTTTTACCTTAAACCAAACATTTATATGTTCAAGCTCATGTAGGACCGTCCCTCAATAGCGTTAGTGGTTGTTTGAGAAACAGGTTTGTGTCATCAGCAAAAGATATGAATCCAAAGATTTAGTAACAAGATGAATATCTTGACATATAAAATAAAGTAGCAATGGACCAATATTGATCCTCTGTGGGACTCGCATTGATATGTCTCTCCTCTGAGGATTGGCCTCATTCACAAGTGTTTCCTATTACTAAGATAATCACTGAACCCAATTATAGTTATCCTATAAAGCCATAATGAATTGAATTGGCAAGACAAAATTGTATGGTCCATTGTATCGGAAAAAGGGCTTTCGATAGATCAAGAAAAACCCCAGCCGTATATTTTTCACTGTTAACCGCATTGATATTTTGTTTGATCAATCAACGAATGCCATTACGGTGCTGTGTTTTTTCCTAAAACCAATTGACGCTTATACAATAATTTTATGCGATCGAAGATAGGAAAACACATATATTAAATACAAGCCGCTCTAGAATTTTTGAGAAAATGGGTAACACGGAAAACAGGACGATAATTTGAGAATTCATCACTCTCATCTTTTTATAAAGAGGGGAATACCTTAGCTATTTTCAGGGCATCCGGTATTCTTCCAGTAGTAATAGATACATTGAAAATATTTGGAGGTGGGTTGGCCAATTACAGGTGCGATCTTTTTACAATGAATGACCCGAAACCATCATGACCAGGACTTTTGTTAGAATCAAGTATGGGATTACATTTAAAGTATTTCATGTCAGTGATGGGTGAACGTTAAAAGCTGGTCTGGATTTCATTTGATTTTTGGAAAGTAATTTTGTTCTTCTCAGACAAAGAAGCGCTCGAACCCCGGTTTTGTACATATTGGAAGCTTTAACCAATTTTAGTCACACCTGAAGGACAGATATACGCGATACGCCGTCTCTATGTAATAAATGAATTATTAGACTTTTATGTCGTTGCACGATGAAAGTCAAAGCACGGTTTTCTATGGGACCAGATTACGATAGCAGCAAGTTCAAAACAAAGGTTTCGGTTTTCTTTGCACACGTTTGTCAATAAACCTTTGAACGTTTTTCTCGGTAGGTGGTCACAACCAATCCCCGTGAAATTTTAGGAAGCAGAAATATGATCCTTAAAAAAATATCACTCCTGGCACTTTAATTCAGCCCGATTTGACCATTATTAGGTCAATTTTATGCTATTTTTCAGGATTTTTTTACCAAATTCAGGAAGTTTCCACCAAAACTCAATAATACCCCTGCATACTTGCCGGGTAAATGCACTATAAAAATGTTTTAAAAGTTTTTTATTTTTTTTATTTTTTTTATTTTTTGTGAAAAAAAGTCAAAAAGTGTCCCACGTGCAAGAAAAGCAAGATGATTCAGTTGATAAAACTCAATAATAGGAATGCTATTTAGCTAATAATTGGCTAGTTGAGTTTCATTTTTTTCGTCAAAAGCAGCATATTAACTATTGCCAAAAAAACACAGAAAGAACTGTACTTTGAACAATACAAAATTTTTAAAATGTTGTTGAGATTTTAACTACTAAGTTCCCCAGGTAGAAGGATGAATATTTATTAATCGGTCCATAGAGGGATGGACCAGTGCATGCAAGTGTTGAAAGAAAATTTGCGCTTAGCCGGACTCAAACCGGCAACTTCCGTATATTACTAGCCACAAGCGCTCTTACAATTATCTAACAAGCCAGGTTGGTAGAGGAGCAAAGAGATATTATTATATAGGTGCTGGTCCGAAAGGTGTCCATCATTCCCAAACATTTCGACAGATTGCCCTTTTTAAGGGATTCTACCAAAATCTGGAACTCCAACCTCTCGTTGTTGTTATATCATAGCTCAATCTATCCTTCTAAGAGCAAAATTTGAGGGCCGATACTTTAACTAAACAGTTCTACAAAGTTTAAGTAATTTATAATATATTTTAGTTAATTGTGGAAAGATTTATTTATTCATCCATGTTCAAACATTAAACTTTGACATACCCAGTAAACAAGAATAGTCTTTAAAAAGACAATCATCGCGTAGTGGCGTTGATGGGTTGAAAACGAGGTACCATGGAAGAAGTTACAAAGTTGACATAACTTGTGTGTGCATAAAATATTTATTATGAGAGGGCTACAAAAAATAAAATGAGTTGAAATTTTAAGGAGTTTGCAGAGTGATTCGTTACTAAGGGAGGCACAAAAGCGATTCTTTGCTCTTAGTACAAGGCGCGCTCTAGGCAGCTGTGGCGTCGTACAACGCACAAAAATGAAAAGCGTAGGCTTTACGCAAACTTAACGCGCTGGTGACAATTTTACCACGAGTTTTACGCCATAAAACGGCAGGGCAAAAACTACAGTTACAAGCGTAATTTTCTTTGATGTCAGTTCCACTCACTATACCACCAAATTTTACCCGTGGTTTCCGAGACGCTATAGTCTGAACTAAGGAGATAAATATCTGTACCTATTTTTGACAAATTTGGGAGGATAATTCACACACGGGATAGATGCGGTTTGGACTAAATAGCATAAAGCCATTTCCCGCAATGTTTAGGGCCGACACAAAAAGCTCACTTTGAAATTGCAACAAACAGGACAAACTGGAAAGAAAAATACACAAAAGATGCTATGTCTGTCTTGTAGGGGGTCTTAACTAGTTAAAACTACATGTTCGTTTATTAATTGTTTCTGTCAATACAGAAATGATCTTAAAATTACGCTACATGAATCCCACCTTATAGGGAATAGGAAAGTCTTCACATATTCGTCGGCATTTTACGCCAAATCTATATTAACGGTTTGATACGATTTCTTTGACTTGAATGATCAACGAAATAGAATTATCTTTTTCATCTAAAAAACAGGTTATTACAAAACTCATAGAAATCGGTATAGAAAAAAAAAAACCTATTCAGTTAAAGGTGAAATGAGGCGATGAAGCTTGTGCCAGGCCGGTCTATCTGGTCTTCCTTATTTCAGTTTTAGCCTATTCTTCAACAGAGGCCGGACTGTGCGTTTTTTTGAAAAAAATTCAATCCGGCCGTGGAAAAAGTGACTGACCCGGTCCCACGAGCATAATGCAATTCATAGGACCGATTTAAATAAAACGAAACAAGCAAAAAAACAAAAAACAAACAAACAACTACAACAAACATATTGAATCGAACATTCCTAAGTTTAAAGGTAGACCCCCATGGAGGACACGCTATCTTGGAGGTAATGACGTATGTGATTAAGGACCCTCCTCTCATTCTCAGTTAGCGTTGTCACCTTAAAGACACCATATTTTAGAAAATTGTACATACTTGTCACCAAAGACTCCTATTTTTTTGAAAAAAATTGAAAATCTCCACCCAAAGATCTCTTTTGTAAAGATTTTTTTTCAAAAATTTCACCAAAGACCCCGTTGTAGGGAAATAGCAAGTTTCACCCGAAAAAACTTATTTCAGAGTAATTAGGCGTCTCTCACCAAAAGATTCCTATTTTTGCACATCCTCTGTCACCGGAATGCCCCTGGGTTGATTAGCGGCAGCCTTACATTCGTATCCATTTGATATTTGGCGACCCCTTCCGGTTTTAACTCTCGTCTATCCAGGGCCATTTTTGTAACAAAACTCGAAAGGAGGGTGTTGCCACCCCCTGTTGATTGTCCTTACTAAAACATCGATGCCTCTTATTCTTCTTTAGGTATCAAAATAAAACCAACAAACAATTAAAATACGGGATACGAGGTGGAACAATCCCCCAGGGGGAATGAGGGCGGGGGGGGGCGGGGGGGGGGGGGGGGGTGACCCAGTACACTTCCCTTTCTCTTATCTGCTTCCACTATATTTCTCTTATGCCATCTTTCCCTCTTCATTTCCCCTCTCTTTTTTCTTTATCCGTTTCTCTCCTTCTCCCGTCTTTCTTCAAATTTGTTGCACCCTTCCCGATTTTCTTGTGTCGGGGCAGGATTGCTCCCCGGGCCCCCCCACTGGTTACGCCACTGATTTAGTACTCCTTTTGGTATCAATAGGAAAGAGGAAGATCATTAGCTATCCATTGTTATCAAGGATCTATGATATTCCTGTGGCGTACGAGGAATGTTGGCACTTCTATCCCAAAGGGGTGGTTGTCACCCCATATTCATACGTTGGGTTACCCTGCACCGTTACCTATACCCGATGGATGTTATATTTGCATAAAAAGGAGAGTATGTAAACTGCGATTGACATTATGTTAAATAATTTGATACCAGAAAAGGGGATTTAGCAAAGATGGGGAAACCCTACATTAAATGACGAGCGTTGGATTTTTATTCTCAATTTTGAGTCTAATCCGGAGTGAAAACGCTCTAGCCGTTTGGATGTTGGTAAAGCAAAAAGAAGTTATCATGGTCCCATAGATCTAAATTAGATGATTTTATCAAAGTTGCTTTCTTTTAGAGGCTATTCTATGTATATGTGTTTTTTGTCTTCACCGTAAATTTTCCAAAAGGCAGGGACGCATTTTTGTCGAACAGGGCCCTGTGGAGAAGTAAACCATTGTCGGCGTATCTCATAGTCGGGAACATGGAGCACAAATAGGGCACTCGATCAGTGACTCTTACGCAACATTAGTTCACGCTTTATTCCGTTATCGTCGAGGAGACCCGGACTCTATGGCTCCCACCGGGAATAGATCTGCCTTCTCACACGGGTTCACGAAAGTAATCATAGTCAGGAAGGTATAGACGACACGGAATAGACGACACGGAATAGAATAACGCGTTGAAAAACCGAATGTTGATTGAAGATCTCAACTGAATCGAGTGCCTTATGTCAACATTGTTCCCAGGACGATGGTGAACATAATAGATACAGCTCCAACTTTCTACCCCTATGGGTTGCTACCGGCCCAAAGCTTGTAACTTTCTTAGATAACGATGATGATTGAAAGTCCAGCAGAAGCGCATAAGGCTTGAGCCTCCATCTGTATACCCAGATTGAAGGCTTCAGCTCGGCCCAAACACTTAATTACTTTTAACACTGCCCCGGGGAAGGGGTTCACTCAACTTTGATTTAGGCAGGGTGTGCGGACGCAGGGCCGCACCTTGGGCCTGCTGACTTAACATAACTTGCAAAATGGGAGTTTTGCCGAAAATTTAGACCCTTGAGAAACTAAAATGTTGTTCAAAATTAAGCCCAAAAGTAGTTTAAATCAAAACTTTGCTTGAAATGGAGGGTCTTGGGAACTAAAACATGATCACATGGGACGGGACCTGACAGAACTGCGGAGACGCCTGAAAAAGGGGGTCTTAAGGGCCGCGCATAGGCTACCGGACCACCTTTTCAGTCAGTTCCCCCCCACCGGACCCGGGCCCATCTTAAAAGTTTAAATTGCTTCATAGACTTATAAAAACTTACCATATGGATAATGTCTTTTTTCCTCTTTATCTTTTTTTTCCTCTTTCAGTACGTTTTCTTTCCTTCTCTTTTTACTGAACCGGCCCGAAAGTGCCTAATCCAAGCGGCCCATGTGGAAATTCAAGGCAGGTAGGTTCAGGCGCCTATGTCAGATATACATTTGGCGAAAGTTCATGAAATTGGGCTATTAGGTCAAATTTAGTTTGGGAGAACACAAAGAAATAAAAGGCCTACTTCGGTCAATTTCGCCAAATCAAGGATTTTTTTAATAGCGAAACCACGTTTGCTCAATCTGACTCATGTATCCGAAGAAGACCAACCATAACGGCCGACTGCGATGAATAAAAGGCGATAGTTTCTTACGGCGTCAAAGTTCACTCGCGCTTGTTGATGGGTTTTGCGTTTCGTGACTAATTTGCGTCTATGGTAAGCGCGAACATGTGACAGGAAAAACGTTGAAACGAAAATACTATGAAAAGTCCATTTTTTATAGGTTTTTTGCGATATTACAGAAAATATGTAAGTCATGTTTGGTAACACACTTTTTATTTACCATGTTAACGCATGCAATTTGTCAAAACATAGTGAAAACAAAAAAAAATCACGAACAGATTTTTTCCTTATGGTGTATTTCAGCATTAATTGTAAATTCCTAAGGGTGTCGTGGTTAATTTTGTGATCGTAATACCCCTTTTTGGGATTGCATTGTTCTCAAAACGAAGTCGGTGCTGACCCCCTTTTTTATTTTATATTTGTATCAGTACGTTGAAAGGACCATTTTATAATTTAAAAAAAAATCATCGAGATAGTAAATCATGCTGCAAACCCCTTTAAGCTGTGAGGTTTGACTGTTACATAAGACAATAATAATAGGGTATTAATATAGGAAGATGTTGGCATATTGTGGTGAAGATGGCACTTTTGGACGGATGGTACGTAGCAAAGTTTTTTTTTCATGCCATTGGGCGCTATTAGTGGGGGCAGGGGGAATAGGGGTAATTGGTTTTAAAACACCTTTTTTTGGCGAAATCTGTGATTTTAAGTTTTAAAAAAAAATATTAAATTCAAGGAGGAGCATAAAATAATGATAAAAATGGAGCAATTAAGTTTTGGTAGAACAGATTTTGGAAGGCCTGATTTTGTAAGCAAGTGTTTGTATGTACCAAATTTTACATGCAGGTGATAATTGACTAAGTATATCATTGAGGAATTAATTAGAATATTGTTAGGTCTTATTTGGGAATGTCATAGGTAAAACATAGGCTAATATAAAATTATCTAAAACTATACCAATTCATTTGAAACTATTACTGTAAACCTATTTGTAACTACCTACATAACAATTTAAACTATGCTCTACATGTGCAGCATGATGTTAAAAGGATTAAAATGAAATGTGGTTGAACATTTGAACAAGGTGTTGTTTTTGCATCTTTGGTATTTCTAGCTGTTGTCTGGTGATGCAATTATCAAAGGGGCATTTGTGATGCACAGTCAATTCCTTCTAACGTGCCACAAAAAGTGAGAAATTTTATTCATTGACTGTAGATTAAGTATAGTATGTGTGTAACTTCGTTATATATTTTAAGCGGAGGAAATAAACAGACCATTTACCAATGGGCAGCGTGATGCACCACATTTGGCATAAATTAAAAACGCACTGGCAGAATCAATTTTAATTTTGGAAATAAGTTTTTCCCAGGGATATCTAGATTGAAACAAAAAAATGAGTGCTAGGATCACGAAATGCAACACTTAAGATTTCTGAGTGATTTGGTGCTGTACATTTTGCATCATATCTCTACTTCTACTAGGACATAGCCAAGTATTTTGGTCTCATAAGACATAAAAATAACTTGATCTATCTACGAGTCTCCTTAGTACCAAGAAAACAAAAATACACCGAATCAATGCCACATCAATTAGGATCCGCCGAACATGACCCACAATTTTTGGGGGGTTTCCGCATTATGTCATTAAATAAACTGAACGGGGACAAAAACCCTTGTTTTTTCCCCCATATGTTGTGCAAAAAAAAAATTAATCCATTCAGTTTCTTGCAACAATGGTTTCATAATGCGATAATTTCACCCATGTAATGTTCCATGGATACATATGAGTCATACATAAGCCTGATCCACTGACATCAGGCAAACCATAAATATGCGGCCGCAAAAACAGAACAGTGCATGTATACGGGCATGTGTACACCAAATCACATCCTATCAGCGCCTTCCGCGAAAAATATCCCACGTACACCATGGAGTTATAGTAAAATCCATGTACAACATAGTCCTAACAAATCAATCAACCAATCACAAGACATCCAAAGAGCACAAATATCTATTTTCCATCGGCTACTCATTTACTCGTGGCAGGAACTAATTTACATACGTGTACACCACACGCGGTAGACCCTTACTAAACGGAAACTTAACCGGCAAACGAGAGCGGGTGAGATCTGCGTCATAATTTCTTCCCCACGATCGTATGCACCACTACAGCAGAAATTTACACATGACACGTGGTGCGTACAAACGTAGGAGGCTGTACCAAACCGAAAATAAACATCTGCGATGAAAAAAAGGGACTGTGAAATTTTATTTCTGCATGGCATGGAGAACCATGATAACATACGTGTCATAATTAGGGTCCATGCCATAGGGATAGCGCCTGGTTACCAAAGATTGCCTTGTACCTCAATTAACCCTATCACAACCAAAACTACTAAAAATACAATGGCTGGTATTCTGAAAGGGAGACTAACTTTAGTCCTGGGTTTAAACAGGGTTAGTCCACAGAGGGGACCTTTTTTTCTTACAACATACTCTAAAAGTGTGCTGTAACGGTAGAAAAATTCTCATGGAGGGGCTGTTCCAGCCCATCATGAGGAATTTTATCACCCGTTACATTTAACTTCACATTATTTTGAAAGGAAAAAAGGTCCCATTTGGTAGGCTAACCTGGTTAAACCAGGGACTAAAGTAGGACTCCCTGTCAGAATACCAGCCAAAGAGCTGAGGGCTAAAAAATGCACATGTCCAAAAAGATGTGCCACTGAATCATCGTACAAACACACATATGGGCACAACATAGCTGGTAGGGCCAGCACAACTTTTGGCTTGCCATCCTGCCTCATGGACCGGGAGCCGGGAGAGCCCGTGGTTCGAATCCCACCCCAGAGGCCAATCTTCTTTAGCTTCTCTCCTTTTACCACTTCCCTTCCTCTAGGGAGAAATAGGCTAGAAATGAGAACAGTATTAAAGGTTAATTAGCTCAATTGAATAAACAAAACATCTACTACCACGAAATGCCACCCCAGATGAACACCATTCTTGAAGAAGTGATAGTGGTTCATGTGTACAAATTCGCAGCATCCCGATCTGGTGTTGAGATCATAGAAGGGTTACAGTATCTGTGGCTTGTCCCATTAGCAGATAGTCCTTATGGATAGGCCCCAGCTTGGTCATCAGGCCTGACATGTACATATATGCGAAAAATGCAAATTTATGCTGGTATAACAGCTTGTGACATTACAGAATAATATTTGAAACTAATTTATATAAATTACAGTAAGTATTCTGTAACATAAATGGAGTGTTTTCAAAATATTTGCGATTTGTGTGGTTTATTAATAACTTAAGAATTTTATCAGTAAAGGCAGATTTAACAGAAATATGCCTTTAATAACAAGCATATTTCATATTTGTATATGTTAACACAATCTCGAAATCAGTGGCATATATTAAAGTGCAAAAATCTTAAATTTGGGGGAAACTAAAACATTGAACTGCGAGCAAATACATGCGTCTTTACGGCCGTGAGAATATATTACATCATTCTAATAAAATCGTACAAATATTTTACTATCTAATAGAATCTAGCTCTGTTTACAAATAAAACAACTGATAAACACAGTGTTTGGACCCAATGCAATTTTTGTTTTATTTTTAGAACAATTTAAGCAGTGGCAACACAATTTTGACAACTGATACAAGTAGGGACACCCCTGTAAAAAAAAAGTTTAGTGGGGAATCTTGCATATGGCCGATAAGTCATAAGATCATGACTTGCATGGTATAGTGCCCCTCTATAAGCTAATTCTCCATACAGGTCTGTGCAAAATAAATTTTGAGAAAAATAAAATTTCGACTTGCAATGAAATTTTGTAAAATTTAACACAGGATTTGACCTAGGGAATAAATTATTTCCAAATCAGGGTCCAGCACAAAACTGTGTCGCCATTGATTTAATTTGGTTTTATCTTTTTTTAGCATTATATGAGACTTAAAAGCTTTGAAATAAAACAATTAAGTTTTAGTACTTATTCTACTTGAACCCTATGAGTATGTATCACATGCCAAGTGGTCAATGGAAACTTAGACAGCACACATGGTTAGAATGCATAGGGCTGGTGAGGGCTAGCGTTAAATTAGTTATATTAAAGTTAGGTATTATTTACATGTTAGCTTAATATTCGTTATTAGTTAGTTATACTTCACACATACTACAAAATGTTAGTGTTGTCGTATGTGTGAGTATAGGTGTAATGGAAGGGTATTTGGTGGGATGGTTTTTAATGAGTTGTAGGGTTCATTGTGTTGTGTTTATGCCATATTTTAAAAAGGAGGACAAGATAGCTCCATCAGGTACGCGCTCGACTACAGTGTATGCTAATCCATGCGTATAGGCATGCGTTCGAGCCCAGTGAGATTCGGCTATCTTGTAATTTCCCTGGACAAGAATTAACCGCTTAGTTGTGTTCTGATTTACCCATGTGATATTTTGGAAGCTGGTCCCGGCTGCGATGGTGATCTCGATGTTTTTTGTCTGATAGGGTAAACGCTGATCCGCGATCTGCGGTCACCCTTGAAATATGATGCTAATGGGATTTTTATGTATGGTTGTGCCACATGGATCAGCGACATTTGTGGAAAGCGTTTAGAGGCCAATAGCATAAGGCTCTATATAAATCTCTGCTATTATTACATTATTATTAGTTTTATTACCGACCGTACTGACCCGAGTATAGTCCCCTGCCGATTATATCACACCCCTAAGTTTTAGGACAATTTCAGAAAAATTCTAAGATCCGTTTATTATCGCCATGCAAAAAATTGGCCTACCTGACTGCAAAATTTCGGAAACCTATATCTCTTGAACAACAACCTGTTTTTTTTTTTTTTTTTTTTAAAGCTTGAATTCCAATGATATGCATTTTCCAATACACTCAATACGAAATTCCTATTTAGAAATCTTATAAATTCCATCTCAAGAATGTTTCTAATGACCTCTGGAACCATTAAATTTTGGTGAAAACTACATTACGAGTCTAGAACACAGCGAAGAACTAAGTTTCGGGGTCAACCGCTGCAAGGCTTTCTACTTCACTCAGCTTTGATGTCTACAATATTTTTTTTTCCACGCTTTTTCCTATTTCAGTATAAATAAAACATGTCCATAAAAATTATTCAGTTTCATAAATTCATTCATAAAATAGTTTTTGGTGGATTTGTTTTCTGAAACGAAACGAATAATTGAACAAGGCCGTGTGTATGGTCAGAGAGCATTTGCAGCAAAACCAAATAATGGCCTGCCGCCAACCAGACTTAGGCAAATGGTTCAGGTTCGCGACTATTTTTGTTCGTGGTTTTTTGCCGTTTTTTGCTAAAAAAAATCACTAAAGTTTAAATTATAGTCATGGTTAGTAACATGACGAAAGATGAAATCTACTTCCAATGAGGGTGAAATACTTCCTAATCAGAACAACACATTTTTTCAACTTTCTGAGTCTTCAAAAATTCGAAGTCATGAAGTGGGGCTGTACAGGTATGTGGCGAGTAGGCAAGACATTTTCAACCATCCGGCTTCGGGCAAGATGCGGGCATTATCCCACCCCCAATTTCAAGGTATTTTCAGCTTAAAGAAGGGTGGACTATACTCGGTCATTACGGTATTTTGCTTAATTTTTTTTTATGAAAGTAGGGCTATTTATTTATTTAGTTATTTTAATTGATATATTTTTTTTATTTTTGTTATTTTGTTTACTTTTTATGTATGCATATTTAATTTTTTAATATGGTAATGTTTACCCAACTTCAGCTCATTTCCTGCTATGTTAACATTATATTCATAAACCAAAGAACTAAACTAAAAAACTAAACCAAAAATTTAAAGCTGTATAGTCAATTGGTTATTGGAATAATATATGATGTATAGCCAATCAGAAATGTTGTAAGAAATATCAGAAAGGGTAGATAGTGCTCAAGGGTAAATAGAAAACGGTAAGTGAGAGGTTCCGAATTTTTTTATTAGTTCACTAATTAGCTTACTAGGGCTTTGAGTGAAAATCCTCAGCAAAGCGCAGTTTTGTAAAGTATGGAGCGGAATAGCGTGGGGTGTTTCCATAAGTGACACCTTTCGACAACCCTTATGATTTGGAAACCTTCACTG
Source organism: Ophioderma brevispina (assembly GCA_023653785.1). Lineage (NCBI taxonomy): Eukaryota > Metazoa > Echinodermata > Ophiuroidea > Amphilepidida > Ophiodermatidae > Ophioderma > Ophioderma brevispina. The sequence goes on along the minus strand of JAMKCH010087621.1, from coordinate 17,803 downwards.
AATAAACCACATAAACCGTGTGGTTAATTCCATTAAGGTTTCCGAATTCATAAGGTTGTCAGAAAGAAGATGTCACCTTATGTAAACACCCCATTAAATATTGGCCATGGTTTTCAGGGAAATTTCCCCGTAAACCTGCCCATTCTGACACTTTTTTCTTACCACTTATGAATTCGGAAACCTTAACCGAATAGACAATTTGTGCTTTATTCCATGAAGGGCTTCCGAATTCATAAGTGTGTACAAAAAAAAAGTGTGTCAGCTGATTGGTCAGGTTTACGGAAACTCCTTGATTTTCAGGCTAGACTAGACTAGCCTACTAATTCAACTCCATCGATGGCTTTCATACATTACAATCACAAAACAATTTCAAAATTGCACATCCCATTGTACATCTTCTATTTTTTAAATTCCTACTATTTTATTATTTTAGAATACACTACAATAGTTTTCACAACACAATCCACTATTACACAAACACTGTTTGTCAGTAATTTTTGAAACAAAAGTCCTGGCTATGCATCGCGCATAAAACCCAGAATGTGTGACGAACGCTTGACAACAGAAATCCAAGCGCATTCAACAAACACCCACGTGCCATTTGGTTTCAGAAATTATGTGTGACATCGATTATAGGGAGATCCAAGGAGAAAAGTCCATGTTAAGGCCATGTAAATCTTCACAGTAAAGGAGAAAGTCAATTATAAACAAAACATGAAAATGGAAAAGGAAAAGAAACAGGAAATTATTTTAATTACAAGATGGTTACCCGCACTCTTGGTTTTGTGTTCTTTTGAAGTTAGAGATGACGATTAAGAATTTGTTGATGTTTCTTATTTCAGTTAAATAGCAATTAAGAATCTTGTTCTTGGATTTTCCATCATACGCTTTTGAAGATAAAGAATTTTTCTTATAAAAAAATATACTTGAATATCTTATCCTTCCCAATACACAGTGTGGAATCACTGTTATTTTTCAATTGGTATTTTCAATAGAAGTATATTTTTCTCAACTTATTTGAAAAAATGCAATGTTGGGTTGATAAGCTTTGAATTTACCCCAACCAAAGTCCAATACTGCCCTCAACTTGAAATTAAAAACAAGTGAAAGTTATTAAAAAGGGGCAGAACTTGAAAACCACATTCTTCCATATAACTTATGTCAAACATCTCAGAGAATCCAAGACACTGTCAAATGCTTTGGGTCCCAAAGAATATGGTTTACAGAAACAAATATACGTTGTAATAACTTCAATAGGTCGTTATTATAGGGATAACAGACAACACGGGAAGTTTCAAATAAAGAGAGCTTAGAAGCTCAGACAACAGTTTACCAATTGCAAAATGTTGGGTATCGAGCCTACACCACCACATACCACCACCACCATAAAACTCACTGCCCGCCCCTAGGTCTGGTCTCGATCGACTAGCTGTAGTGGTGGGCAACAGTGGACGGATCTGGTAAATGAGGTCAGAATTTATAGTTTAGGCAATTCAAATCTTTTGCCATTTTCAATTATACACAGCATACATACAGCTAGCAGAGATTGACAAAATCATGCTCAAACAATTACTCATGGTATCTACCGACTTTACAAAACTCTTGGATCTTTGCGACTGAACAAAAACTTGCAAAATGTGGGGTCTTGCGAACTGAAAATTGAAAATTTGGACCCTTCAAAATTATGCCACAAAATTGTTAAAAATCAAATTAAATTTTGGCTTGAAATGGAGTCTTGTGAACTAAAACCTTTCTCAAATAAGGACCCTTTTGAACGTTGCGGAGACGCCTGACAAGAGAGTCTCAAGGGCCCGCAACATACCAGTAACCCACCTTTTCGATGCCCACCCAGATAAAACTGTAATGTTTTTTACCCAAATGAGTCATTTGTTACTAATTTTGAAATGCAGCCAATTTTAATGTTAGCCATTGTGTGTTTCATGTGTCTGAGCAACAACAAAATGACCATATATCTCAAGAACTCTGCAGTCCACTGAATCATTGTCACTATTATTAATTTTGAAATCACCAATTTTAATGTTCACCTTCTTTTGTGTTTCATTGTTCTGAGCATCAATAAAATAACCATAACCTCTGGAAATGTATGACCAATTGGAGATGGGGCAATGAAACCCAGAAATGACACAAACTAAAAAATAATTTTGGTTTGGTTTGACTCTTTTTGCTTGGTCGCATCACAATAGACATTTGCTCGATCCCCGAAATGCATTTCATTCGGTTCCCTTTCCATCCGGAACTTTTTAACCAGCCTCAAGTCGGCTAAAAACATACGTTTAGGAGCGTAACGAAAATACCAAATACGAAAAACTTGCCCTATCTGTGACGTTGCACTGTAGTTGTGTAATCGTCCGTCAGGTGACAAGTAGGGCACAGTACGATCGAAAATATGACGTTTTGTTGTGAATTTCAACACCAGTGCCTCGATTGTTTTTTGTTCCATAGATATTCTTCTACATTTTTGTAAGATTAACTTCACGTGAAGAGGTACTTTGTATTGTAATTTTAGGCACTTTTCGGCGACGTGAACGAACAACAAAATTTTTTGTAAACATGACCTCTGGTACAAGTTCCCGGATGGAAAATGGGCAACTGAATGAGAGCATTTCGGGGATCGTTGCAACAATGGTCTATTGTGGTTGACGGGTGTTTTAAATCATCTACAACTAATATAGCTATCAAAAGGTGTTTGTTAGCTACAATTGGTTCTAATAAACCCTTTATCTGCTCTTGTATGCTTTATATAATTACCAAAATGGCAAAAATAGTGAAAAATGTGAGGATGATAGAAATTAGTGCATGCTAATTGTTAATTTAAAACACTTAAAGGAGCACTGAGAATGACTTTGATTGGCTATATATCTCATCGGCCAATTAAAGTATATAGATTACCAAAAAATAAATCAAGAATGTAAAGAAAATATTTAAATATGAAAAACTGTATATGGTTCAATTGAATATATAATTGAATATATTTCAAAGGTGTTATATAGTAAAAAATAGTAAAATATGAATTATTTTTCTTAATTTGAAATGGAAAATCCATTATTAAAAACTCTTTTGTTACACAATCAAATGAAAATTATATTTTAAAACCCAATTTAACCATATCCAGTGCTCCTTTATTACAAAACAAGTAGTGGCAAACATTAAGTTATTCTAATATTACCTAGCATGTCAATAAACTGATAATTGTCCATATGTAAGAGCGCCCTCTTTGTTCCCACGCCAACCATGACTGATGTCCCACATGCCGGCTCAGTGAATATCACCTCCCAGTAGTACTCGCCTTCATTGAATCCTTTGGTCCCTCTTACACCGGCTGTGCCATGGCTCTCAAAAATGGGATCTTAACAGAGTGAACCAGAAGATGGATAAATGGCTTTGACAATTGATGTAAAACAGCTATGTATATGACCTTGATTTTTTATCCAGTGAAGGGCTTGGAGGTAGGGGTATCACTCCTCCATATAAGAGGGAGATCATGGTCTGTAGGAGGCAGCGCATGGTCTGTAGGAAGGGATCATGGTCTGTATGAGGGAGATCATTCAATGGAGGGAGATCATGGTCTGTAGGAAGAAATCATGGTTTGCAGGAAAGAGACCATGGGCTGTAAGAAAGATCATGGTCTGTAGATGGGAGATCATGGTCTGTAGAAATCATGGTTTACAGGAAGGAGATCATGGTCTGTAGGAAGAGATCATGGTCTGTAGGAAGGAGATCATGGGTTGCAGAAAGAAAGGAGATCATGGGTTGCAGAAGGATCATGGTCTGTAGGAAGAGATCACAGTCTGTAGAAGGAAGATCATGGTTTGTAGGAGGGAGATCATGGTCTGTAGTGAGATCATGGTCTGTAGGAAGAAATCATGGTTTGCAGGAAGGAGATCATGGTCTGTTGGAAGGAGATCATTGAATGAAAGAGGGAGATCATGGTCTGAAGTGAGAAATCATGGTTGGAGGAAGGAGATCATGGCTTGTAGAAGGGAGCTCATGGTCTGTAGAAGGGAGATCATGGTCTGTAGGATGGAGATCATCATATGAAAGAGGGAAATCATGGTCTATTGGATGGAGCTCGTGGTCTGAAGGAGGAAGATCATGGTCTGAAGGAGGGAGATTGTGATCTGTAGGAGGGAGTTTTGATCTGTTGGAGGGGAGGAAGATCGTGGTCTGTAGGAGAGAGATCATGTCCCGTAGGACAGAGATGGTCGGTAGGAGTGAGGTTATGGTCTGTAAGAGGGAAGTCATATGGTCATAAGAATGGAGATTATTTTCTACAAGAGGGAGATCACAGTCAGTAGGAGAGAGATCATGTATGTCAAGAATTTGCATGCGATGATACATCAGAATTTGGAGTTTTATTATTTTTATGAATGTAAATTTAAAATAACAATTAGTTGTCTTGTAATTGACAGGTACTAAAGAAGTTTCTGGTAAACTAACACTGATGTGTAATACATTATGGTGTTTTGATGATAAGATGTATTGGCAAGTATTCAAGGCTTCAAAATAATGAGAATGACCTCAATTAAAAATGAGGAATCATTAGGTACCATAGAATGCAGGAATAAAGGATGAATGCAAATCACAGTGAACAGGCCTTGTATTCTTTAGCAGACAATTGATGTTTGAAAATAAGAGAGCTGCTTTCTGTCTCCAGTCAAAAGATTGTACAAATTGTGCATTCTTATCTAGGGTAATATAACTACTAATTTACAAGTACAAAGTTCAGTTAGTGATTTTATAGAACCAAAGGTAGGGCACCATGTATGTGCACACCACATTTCACTTACCTATGTGAAAGTAAGCTGCAAGTTGATTGGCTGAGAGTTTAACATCACATGACTTGTGGTCTCTATCCCAGCACCAGTTTTCAGGACGGTATTCATCAAACCCGGGTATATTTGTGCAGTGAACAGCCAGGGCTGTGGCTATTAATGAAAATCAATATAATGCTGTATGTTAGAACTATTTCCTTTGACAAAATTAAATGTAAACTTCAGAAGCTGTCTACTCTTAGTAATTTTATCTAATATATTCTTCAAGGTGCGTCCAGAAACCTCCAGTCGGGTGTTCCAATCGTCTTTGGGACTCCCCTGATTTACCTGGAAGTAGTACGAATTTTGCAGATGAAAGGCCATATTTTTCTCATTGTCATCCTGAAATTTGAGCCTTCAAATCCACTTCATTCCCAAGATATAAACAAAAAAATGTCGTGTTAAGGCGACGAAAATAAAAAACCCTGCTTTACGGGCCCGACCGGCCCTGATTTTTCAGTTTTGCAAAAATTTTTTTTTTTTTAGTTTTTCCAAAAATCATGTAAAATCAGCCTGTTTTTAGCCCAAATTTATCAATTTTAGCAATTTTTTTTCAGAAAAATTGTATAAATTTTTCATTTTTTCTGTTGATTTTTCAGATTTTGGGGCTATTTTAGGCCAATTTTGAGCTCCAGAAAAGAAAAAAAATTGAAAAAGAAAAAATTCGCCTGACCGACCGACCTTACTCGAAAGGTCCGCTCGCCCGTAAAACAGGGTTTTCTTTTTTCGTCGCTATCACAGTATTGAATAGCACTTTGCAATATGCATTATTGCTTCTACCATCAAAACCACAAGTTTGTTTCCCATGGTAGTTGATGGAGAGTGTGTGCAAGTACCAGGCTCTCATATCAGGTAGAGAACACAATAGACATAAATCTGTACAAGCACCTTTAAACTACAGCCTGTCTCAAAAAAAGTGGTACAATCAAAAAAAAAAATTGGTTAAAAATGAAATTTAAAATAAGTCATTCTTTACTTGGCATAATATTAACGAACAAAGACCAGGCTTTCCAATGGTGTTTGTTTCATCTTATTTGCTTTTGTCAATCCAGAGATATAGTCAATTTACTGCGATGCACCAAAATCGATTTTGTGCCACTTTTATGCATGGGCAGAGTTGTTTCGCGCAGTTATACCATGCTGTCTTGAAGCTCACAAAAGATTGCAACTTGACAAAAGAAACAAAACACAGATTAAAGTAAACAAAGGAAGTCTATTTTTATCGACACAAGTTTTAATAGTCATAATCAGTTCAATGATAAATATCTTCTTTCATAAATAATAAACAATATTTATTGCACGTCAATGAAATGGAGCTTTGAATTACAAAATTGGTATCTGTTAAAATCATGCCAGAAGGAATGTAATTGCAACCAAAATAAACACTCCAAATCCAAAGAAATGGTTTAAAAATATTGCACTATCTTTGTGCATTCACTAATTGTTGAAGTAAATTTGAATTTGGAAGCAAATATCAAGGTGTTGGTATATGAATTTGCGTTTCATGATACCTCAAGACCATAAAAACTCTCTCCTCCAGCTTGCTGTACGCTCATGGTTCTCTTCTAACAAACAATAGTATGTCGAATGTCATTCACTTTATCTTAAAGCCAGAACTTACTGATCATAACTTCCACCATTACGTAACTGTTTTCGTATCTTTTAGAGTTTCTTTATGAAGTTTATCCCTTTTTAAAGACTTTCATATCTGTTCAAATGTGAATAACTTATTTTTTCACCGTTTTCACTCAACCAGAAAGTGGCACAAACTCGATTTTTGTGTTTCACAGTAAACTGGAGTTATCTCTCGATTGAAAACAAGCAAATGAGATGAAACAAAAAATCCCGGAAAGCCTGGTCTTTTCTCTTTAATATGATGTACAACACGACTTACTTATGTGGAGATATAATATTGAAAAAAAAATTGGTTTTTGATTGTACCATTTTTTTTTGAGACAGGCTGTATATGACAATGTCTAAATTTGGGATTTCGGGCCACTACCACCTGGATGAATGCTCATATTAAAGGGGGGTGACCTGATTTAAGTATATAAAGTTTTCATCTTGATAGAACGGCTTTCTCCAAAAAAAAAAAGTGTTGTGCCAATATTTCAATCCATTTGATGTGAGAGCTAAAAATGTCATTTTGTAAACCACAAAGAGTACTCTATAAAATTAATATTGAAAATGGGGCACATTTTCATGCAAAACTTCAAAACCTTTAGCCCTAAGATTTCATAGGATAAATGAGAAAAATAGTAGCTTTCTATATGATACCAAAATTGTGGCCACTTCCAGTAAACTCTGGGGTTCTGGGGACAAGGCTATTAGTGATCAAACCATAGCCCTTTAAACACAGTTTCAAAATTGCCTCCTAATTTTTGCAGGGTGAATTTCCCCTTATTTTTTGTTCTTTTCCAACAATGATAATCCCCTAATGCCCCCCCCCCCCAGCCAGAAGAATTTTTTTTTTTTTTTTTTTTTTTTTTTTTTTTTTTTTTTTTTTATTTCACTTTTCCCCCAGAAAAAGAAGTCTGACGCCACCACTATATGATGCAATATATTATGGTTGCCTTGAAATCCTTTGTTGCACTTTTAAATGGGATGATCGATGATCCCAACTAAGAAATCACTCCATGTACTTTATACACAGTGTATTTTGCATACAATGTGTCTGCAGTATCAAATTTTGTTGGTTTTGGTTTGACCGGGTGGTTTGGCTTTCCTGTTTGGCTTGTAAATTGCAAAACCAAGGTCAGATTCAGAAGTCACATTTCTTCTACCACAAAATTACCCTGTGGCGATTAACAATTTATGCTTGATGACTAATAGTAGTCATGTCCATACGGAAGCTAAAACTCAGAGTTTCGAAACTTTGGAGTGTCGATCGGGGTTTTGACCATGTGGACACATTTGAAGTTTTAAACTCTGGAGTTTTATCAAGGGTCTAGCAGAGTTTAATCCCCCTAAAAAAAACTTGTGGATGAAGCTCAAACTCCGATAACACTCTAGAGTGTTTTGAGTGTCGTACCATGTGGACAGCTTCGGGGGTAGTGAGCGGAGGTGACCTGGCGGCAAGGTCATCTTTGTTGACAAATTTCCGTGTTTGAATATACACGCGAAAGTTCACGGCTTATGGTATGTTGGCTTCCGATCTAAACTCCGATATGAGAAGCAGAGGAGAATTTTTACGGGCGGGGATGATTTCACAGTTTGGGCCATCGTGTGGACACAACTTGGAGTGAAGTAAAATAATTGGATTTAATTTTCACCTCCGAAGTTTCATACCCTTGGAGTTTTGTGACCGTGTGAACATGGCTAGTAGCTGCTAGTAACAAGAATTTTATTTGAAGTGAAAACTATTGGTATGAAAGTGAGTTTTATTATTAAAATGAATTCACATTGCAAGCTTGGGTGATTAGCTCGATGCATGTAGTTCAGCATCATAGAATATGTCTGTTTGGAACAATACATAGGAAAATCTTGTACATTAATCCAATTTCACAGTGTTCCTGAGAAAACTCACAATTAGGGAGCAGCTTTTCCACCTTTTTCAAATTCTGTCCGGTTAAATTCTAGTTATGACTATTAAAGGCTCCACCTACCTACTCTACCCAAGGCCCAATTGTTTGTTATTTTTTGTTTGGTATTATCATTAGATTAGGTGTTACAACCAATGGATGGTCTATGGCAATGCCCAATAATATAAATATGCATTTTACGATTTAAAACTTCTAAAAACTGTAACGGGAAAACTCTACACGACGATACAGTGCTACAAGTGGCAGATAATTCCTTATACAGGGTAAATATGTAAACTTTTGGTGCATTTTCACTGGGTTGTAAAAAGCTTATGTTTGGTTAATAAAAGGGGGGTAATACATTTACCACTGCCCCCGGCCCCACAGAGAAGAATTAGTATGTGGAGAAGAATTACGTCATGTGGAGAAAGAAGAGTATTTGTCATGCATGACTTCATATGTAAACAGTATGACATGACTGTCACTAGCGGTAGCAACCTTTAAAATCTGGCATGGGTTCGGTAAATGGGCATAACTTCAACAATACTCAGAGTCGATCAGTACAAATAAAGAGTCAAAATACAGGTCTGTAAATAAACATGCGTGCATATATCAATAGAATCTATAAGGACGATTGTTAATGGACAGATTTCAGGGTGGGGAGTAGTTACTTTGGATGGGTTTTACAAAATCTTTCCACAAAGACACAGTATTCTCCTTTTCTCCCCATGGTACAATGTTGCTTTATTTTTCCGCGTGTTTCTATTGGGACCATTTTGGTTTATACAGGAAAGGGATTAATTGGCTCAATAGAAACAGCCATCCTACTGATTTTCTTGCTTATACCAACAAAAGTCCACTGGTAATTTATCTTTGTTAAGAGCTGTGCAATAATTTGCCTGGGTTAGGGATATTTTTCCAAATAGCAGGCAACACAAATATTTTCCCCCTCCCCCAAAATGCCCCAAATTTAAATCACCCTAAAAGGGAACTTACAGACCTATAATCAGTGAGTTGCTAAATCAGAAGACAATCAAAAAATCATCAAAAATCAGGGTTTGCAGTTGTAAAGAGGGATGGCTACTAACACAGCCTGAAGTGATAAGACTGAAATCACCTAATAAGGACAGAATCAGATATTGGAGTCCATTACTGTCGTACGGACATTTCTACAAATGTAACTGAATGGCGATTTCTATCTAGCAACACTGCTGTTTTTTCCTTTTCTGATAAGTTTCAGTCACAAAATAACTATGAGAATTCTAGAGACCTATCCCTTCACTTTAAGCTATTCTGTGCAAGTTTCAAAAATTGTGTCTCTTTCAGGTGAAACACTGATAGGTGTATTTAAATGCTTAGAGCCTTGATATTAGCGAGCTAGAAACCTACATTAAGATTGTAAGCAATATATGTTGAAAAAAACGCCTTGTACCCTCTTTGGGCCCGCCCAAAATTGTACAAGGCGGTTCGAACCACCAAAGTCCCCAGCCAGTCGCGAGGAGTAAGAGAAGTAAATGGAGGGAAATATAATTTAAGATCACAGGGAGAATTGTGATGGAAAATAAGTGGTTATTCAAACCACTTGAGGGCTGCTGCCATAGCAGTTGCAATTGACGGTATCAAATGTTGACTACAATTTGACCATACAACTATTTGTTAGTTATTTGACATTAGATGACCATACTTGACATTGAATGACCTTAACAATTTTCGGTTAAGAATGTTGCCCAACATACACAATTCATAGACCACCTCATGTTGAGTAGGTGACCTGATACCCATACGACCTTAAATGACCTTCAAAATTTTAAGTAATGAATGCGGTAACTACATATATTTTCATGACATATAACATGTGTATGGATTTTGACATTGGATGACCCCAACATGACCGTGAAATGACCCATCCAAATTTTGCACTGAATGTGACCACACCACCAAGTTTCATCATCCTACCACCAAATGGTTTTGACCTCCTTGAAGACCCGACCCTGACCTGAAATGACCTTCAAATTTTTCGGCACTGAATGTGACCACACCCACGTTTCATCATCCTACCCAAATTGACAAGGGCTATAGCCATGTAATTCCATTTGACCTTGATGACCCCACAGACCTTGAAATGACCTTTCAAAGTTTTCAGCAAGGAATGTTGGACCACAACACCAGTTTCACATCCCTACACATTGATAAGGGTTTATATAGCAATATTATCCATTGACCTTGAATGACCGACATGGACCTTTAAAGACCTTCAAATTTTTCGGGCAATGAATGTTGACCAAACCACAAGTTTCATCATCCTACCACAATTGACAAGGGCTTTATAGCAATTCTTCACAATTTTGAACCGATTTGACCTTTGACCAGCCACCATGCCCCACGCCGAACTTCATCCACCGGTTCTACTTGAGTTGACATCTATTGGGCGAAGATGGGCACCCATACTTGCTTAGATCAAAGATATCGTGTTTACAAGCTTATAGCTATAGTTTTGACCAAATTTGACCCTATTTTGGACCATATTTGACCTATGGACCCAATGCCAAAGACCCACCTAAGAACTCATCACCGTCTACTTGGTTGACATCTAATGGTGCGAAGATGGACACCCTCACTTGCGTAGATCAAAGATATCGTGTTTACAAGGCTTATAACAATATAGCATTTTTGACCAAATTTGACAAATTTGACCTATTTGCCTTTGACCTATCACTGCAGCCATTACATCCCAGCCAACGCCTACTTGAGAGCATCTATGTTGTGAAGATGGACACCCACACTGCTTAGATCCAGAGATATGGCTTGGCGTTTGGACGGCCACACGCACACACACACACACACAACACACACACGGCACACACGGAACGCAGGGCATTTCTAAGTCCCTTTGCCACTAAAGGTGCGGGGGGGGGTGGGACCAAAAATAATTTAACTCAATTGGCATAACTAATAGTTTTAGCAGTTGGAACCAATATTCAATGGTTAGATTAAAATATGCTGTAGGCTGACATACTATATACAAACCAATAGACCAGTATAAACTCTGGTGATGCTGGTTTTAGATCAATTCAAATACCTTGACCTTAATTGGATATTTTTCTGACCAGGGACCATGACAATTATTCTCCAGGTCAATGTATAAGTACAGGTCATATGGGTTTTACGATAATGTTACAATTGTACAATACTTGGCAAGTGAATGTGTAATCGTTGGAAACATGGCAGTGTTGGTATTAAAGGTCCATGGTCGATCAAAAATCCCCATAAGAACCTAAATTTTATTGAAAGTGGTCAATATTTTAGCGCTACAGTAACTGTTATTTTTTCATTAACCTTGTTAAATCTGACGGATAAAAGTTAAATAAAAGATGATTTTTTGGGGCGGTTGAGGTTATGAGTGAAATGTACTCCATTTTGGTTGATTCAGAGTACTCTATGGAACTTACAAAATCAATGTTGTTATTTTATATGGCATGCGTTTTATTATCATTTTTTTTGTATTTGTGTTATGAGATTAGAATAAAAAAAATCACTTTTTATTATGCTAACCATTTTGAAGGCTTTACAAAATCACATTTTAAGCTCTCACATTCAAAATGGATTGAAATATCGGTGCAAAAACTTAAACGTTATGAGTGAAAAATGTGGCCCCATTCTAGTGATAACTTTACAAAGTACCTCTATGGGGGCTTACTCAATCAAAATGGATTTACATATCGGCATTGAAACTTTACAGATGGGGGTGGGGTCAAGAGTCATTGTCATCAAGATGAAAAAGTTTATATACTGAAATTGGGTTCATCCCCTTTAATTCAGCGGATACTGACTGCGGTGGAGGGAGGGTGGCACTTTTCCCTCCTCATTCAAAATATACGAAGCCTGGAAATAGCAGTGGTTAAACCAATTTTGAAGGATTGCTGATCAAATATTGACCTACCTAAAAATGAGGTAAATTGGGTTAATTTTTGCCCGCAAACAGATCACCGGGACAACTTTGGAATTTTGATCCTCCTGGATTTGCTTGCCTTGGTACATCCCTGGTAACAAAAGCATTATCATCAAAAACAACAACAATTCTGTCACCTTATTCCGACTTTACACTACACTTAACTTAGCCTTAGGCTGAAAACAAAACATGAAAAAGAAAAGAGAGAGAAAACATGAATTGAAAGAAAAAATAAACAAATAAAGCAACAACAGCTCACATTGATCAAATCAAAATTACCGTTCTTAATTTCAGGATTGAATTTTAAACACGGCCTAGTGCCAACTCATGTACATGCAGATATAAAACAGTTGTCTAGAATCCACACAGAGAAACGATTATCTCACCTCAGCATATGATACACATGCAGACGGCATGTGCATGTTAGGCTAGCAGGTGTTATTAAAGACTGTACACTCTAAAATCTAGTAAAAATCCAGGGGAGGGGGGGGGGGGAGGGAAAACCGCTTCAATCAACGCAAATTACCATTTGAGCTCGTACCTGACCCAGTTGTCAGCATCACATTTCAATGGAGCTCTGAACAGTACTAAAACAGCTGTTACGTTTGTTGTGTTTACATTGTAGCAAAGGCATTGGGTTGGCCACTACGTGTTCTGATTGGTTTAATGCAAGGACACCCGCAGCATGCCCACATCTGTGATTTAGCCGTGTCCACGGTGGTGGGCTCTGTAATAAAAATATTGTAGTCTTTTACTCTTTTAACCGCAAGACGCATAGTCATAGCAAAATGCTGTGACTATACATAAACTACCAAGGACTGCAGTTTTGGTGCTTTGCAATAGGCCTGTACTAGTCATTATCAGTGGGCAAAACAATCGCAAAAATCAAATTGGGTTCCACTCAATTATCACAAGGGGGACTTCCGAAGTAATGGAAATATAAAGGTTTTTTTGCAACGAGAGATTTCACATATCAGGTGGTCACTTAGGAAAATCGAAAGTACTATCTTTTGCCCTTGATGTAAAGCTTTCCATCAAAAATATTTCCCCCGTGAAAGGATATTAAACTGAGAAAAGTTTCTTTGGTACAAAAATTGGGAAGAAATTTCTAATTTCGTATAGGGCAAAGATGAAATTAAGCCTATGTTTTTACATTGAATATAAGCAAATCAAAATCACCCCTCTTCTCTCTTTAAGGGAAGTTCTGTAGCCAAATACAAGGTAGCAATCTATTTGAGTGTTAATCTATATAAATTACATTATGACACAATATATTTGGGTGTTTGCCTCAAAATCCTCGTTGAACCTTTAACACTTTCTGTGACTAAGTGTGATCGAGATCTCGATCAAAAACATGTGGCAGGTATTATAAAGCTGCCTTTGGGTACATAGGAGGTGTTAATTGGATTTGCTCTAGTCTCACACTTCATAAAGTTAGATGGTTCACACTCTCAACTTCTTGTTTCCATATATTAGCTCAGTCCATGAAACACATGGCTTCATTGTGGCGACTGGCGAACAGTAAGCCTAATTGCTTTGCAAAAAGTTCAGATTCTGATTGCAGACAGGACGTTAATACTTTAAGAGGAGGATGTCAAGGGCCATGGCCAAATTTGTGTTACAAGAAACACAAACTTCTTCAGTATGAGCCATCCATGATTTTTATTTGTTGGGTCTTGAGAGTGGCACGTTGGCTGCTACTTGCAGCAAATATCCTGCTCTTGGTAAGGTTTTGAAGTACTTAATACAAAAATACAATCCCGGTTGCATATTACAAACACAAGTATCTAAAACCTGTTATTTTTTCCACCGTAGATACACTGTATGAGCTATGCAGCTTAGCTCCTATTTCTGGTTTGTTAGTAATTAGTAGTCAATAATTTTGAATTCAATTTCAACTAAATTCATATATTTTACACGTCTGTCCAGAATTTGTTTTTATTTTATAGCTTTTTATGCCACAGGATTAGGGCGTATGTCAATAGAAACATGTTGTTCCCGGGAAATTGGCATTTTACCAGCCCTGATGATAGGTAATTAGTCGAATCATCGGTATTTCTTGCCAAGGGGTTAAAGGTGGATGGCCCGATTTAAGTATATGAAGTTTTCATCTTGATAGAATGGCCTTCACCCAAAAAATCCCATCTGTAATATTTTGCGTAGATATTTCAATCTGTTTTGAAGTGAGAGCTAGAAACATGATTTTGTAAGCCCATAGAGTACTCTGTAAAATTAATATTGGTCGACCAAAATGGAGTACATTTTTCCTCATTTCTTCCAAATCAAACATCCTTTAGCCCTAAGATTTCACAGGATAAATAAGAAAAATAGTAGCTTTCCTCTGATACCAAAATTTAGACCACTTCCAGTAAAATCTGGGCTTCTAGGGACAGTTAAATGAAATTCACAGTAACTGATTTTGAAATGAAAATCAGATCTGGAATTCTTTGGTCCCGAGGCCTCTCAGTACAATGTTCTTCTTCTTCTTCTATTTTTTCATTTTCTTTTCTCTTTTTTTCTCTTTCTCCTTTTTTTTGTTACAATTGGAATGGGCATTTTAAGTGCTTGGTTATAGAGATCATACACACATGAGTAATATTGGATGACCTCTTTAAGGAAATTAATCACTTAGCCTAAATCTCACAGCAGGAAACTAGAATCAGTGAATCAAACTTTCACTGGCCATTTTACACATGTGTTTTCAGCATAATATTTCAGTCCAGAATGATGCTGGTATCAATACCATATTGCATTGATTTCTTTAGCAATGTCCTTGTCATTTAAAGACCTGGGATATTTGCCTGGGACAAGCCATGAAGATAGCTATGTTTGCCTATGTTCAAAAGTATATTTTCAGTTTGGAAAATGATATCTGGATTTAATACTTGAATAAGACCAGTCCAATGGACAGCTTTATGAATAGAAAGGCCATTTGAAGCTAATACATGTACCACTAAGTTGTTATCTTTTACAAGGCCAATATTTCACTGAAGTGTGTGATTTAAGCTGTGCACAGTATAATCATAGACAAAGTAAACCAAATAAAAAAATAATGAACATCTACTCTGAAAATATGCAAATTAGTTCATTATAATTTACACATTAATATGCACAAAATTCAACACAATACTATACAGTACTGGTACTCGCCATAGGTCTATCACTCTACCAAGTTTGAAGATGATATACTGTTGTGGTCAGTCAGTTGGATCGAATTTATTAATACGAATAAAAAAATTCGTCCCTTAGCCATGGGCGCCGCCATTAGACATTATAGCTACAGCTAGCTACCAGACTATACATACAAATGAATAGGACATGTTTTTTAGAATTATGAACTATGTTCCCTGACAAATTCATTTGCACAATGTCAGATTCTGAAATATGCTGTATGTAATGAGAACATAATATAGAAAATATTAACCGACGGAAATAAAAATCAATCGACGGAAAGTCATGTTGTGAATGTTTGTACTTAAAAGTAGGGAGATCTTTTGGAGAGTTAAAATGCGGTGAGTTGTCACTTCAAAAGCAATGCATTTGAAGAATTATATTTAACAAACGCTGTGATGTAGCGTGTTGTAGTGATTAGTGGAAATGTTTGTACTTAAAGTGGGGAGTCATTTTGAGAGTTAAAATATGGTGAGTTGTTACCTTCAGAGTATTAGAAGAGTTACGTTAAGAAAAAATGTGATGTGGTGTGTTATGACTGGTGTTAATGTTTACATTTTGAATTAGGGCAGGTTATTCCGAGAGTTAAAATATGGCGAGTTACCACAGAGTATCATAATTTGTTTGTTTGCTTCTTCCCAACATTACTTTTCAATATATGAAATAGTATGTTATATCAAAATACTTTCTGTACTGTGAAGGTGACAAATCACCATACCATATATTTACCCCTCTAAACTACCCTCCCTATACTTGACAAGTACAAACCTCCTTTTTATTTCTTCGTAACACACCAAACCAGAATGTTCAACAAACACAACTCTTGCAATACTCTGAATTAACTCACCACATTTAACTCTACAAAAAGGCCTTCAATTTTGTAGGGTTTTCAAACCATACCCAATACATCAACATAAGACGCCACATCCCAAACTTTGCCATATCTAACTCTGCCAATAATGAGTAACTCACCATATTTGACCTCTCTTAATGACTACCCCACTTTAAAGTACAAACATTCCCAACTCACCAATATAGTATACAACGATCAACTGTTGCCAAACAATACTCGTAACTCTTCCCACCTCCCTGGATGTGATATCTCACCATATTTAATGCTCCAAATTTCATGTCTGCCTGCAATGATGGCAGCCACCGGTGCTGCAAATGACGAATAAATTTATTCGTATTTTTTTATTCGGTCTTATCAACTGGTGGTGGTGGCCAAAAACCCACACCAGAAAAAAAATATTTGCCACATAACCCATGTGATGACAGGGCTGGAAAAATGCAAAATTTCCCAGGAATACAATACAAATTTCCCTCTAAGATTACAAAATTTCCCTCCAAGATTTCAAAATTTCCCTTCAATTCTTCTTTGTTTAAAGGTAAAAAATTTCCCTCCAAATAGCAAAATTTCCTGGGAATGTCATTCCCAAATTCCCCACTTTTTCCAGGCATGTGTGATGATCCCAATTTTGAGAGCTAGATAGCATGCAATTCTGCCATCTTACCAGTTCTACATGTAGAATAGATTGCATCATGATTGATAACAAATTAATGATGACTGTAAATTTGTGATCTAGGTAGATCAATTCACTGGGTGGCCTTCATCACAAAACATCATCAGGTTAGAAGCACTGAATTCAAATTCAAACAAAGCTTATGTACACCCCGAAGGACACACACCTGAGCAGAAAGAATTATGAATGATTCCAAACCGAAAAATGCTCTGTGATGTCATATGTTGCAATAAAAAATAAATTGGTCCTCGGACCGCATGTGTCGCCTGCCGTCGCGGTTTGTAAGGATAGGTCTCATTTGACCTTTGTCCTTGGCATGTGACCTTTGACCTCATTAACAAATGAGGGACCCAATGTTGCACCTATGATTCAAGTTTGGTTCCAATTGAACTTCAACTTTTCAATTGAGGTCAATTTTACATTTTCAGCCTATGTTTCAACTTGACCTCACATGACCTTTGACCTTGGTATGTGACCTTTGACCTCATCAGCAAATGCGGGATCCCATGTTGCATCTACGACTGAAGTTTCGTTTAAATCCATCAAAATATGCCGATATTACAAGGAAATGTTAACCCTTTTTCACAACAACAACAACAACAGACATCAACAACAGCAAACATCAACAACAGACTACAGGGGACAAAGTGATCCCTATGTGCCTTCCTGCCTTAAGGCAGGCGACACAACAAAGTGATCCCTATGTGTCTTCCTGCCTTAAAGGTGCAACGAGAGATTTCAAATAATATATGTTCCTAAAAAATATGAAAATTCTGATTTTTGCACTGGTGTAAAGCTTTCTACTAA
>JAMKCH010087620.1:0-16166 GCA_023653785.1 Ophioderma brevispina | reverse complement strand
AGTGATTTTTGCCCTGATGTAAAGTTTTCCATCAAAAATATCCCCATCTGAAAGGATTAAGCTGAGAAATGTTTCTTTGGTATCAAAATTGTGTATTTTCTAATTTCGTACAGGAGCAAATACGAAATTCAGCCTATGTTTTACATTGAAATATTAGCAAATCAAAATTCACCTTTTTCTCTCTTTTAAGACATTTCTGTAACCTAACACAAGGTAAGATATCTATTGAGTGTCTAATATATATGAAATTACTATTATGACACAATATTTGGGTGCTTCAAAATCTCTCGTTGCACCTTTAAAGCATTATCTGATGTACACAGCTACATTTTCACTCTAGGTGTACCTCAGAGTCCCAGGCTCAGAGTATACACGGTTCTATCACTGATTAAGGGTCTACAACTCAAGACTGTTTAAAGACACTATCAGTGATTTGCTAAATCAGAAAATGGATGTATGTAACAAGTACAGGTATCCTAACATACCATGCAAATGATAAGACCAGAAGCAACCTAATAAGGACAGAATCGGAAATTTTAGTCATTACTGTCCGTTCGGACACATACTACAACACGTAATTGAATGGGGAATCGTATCTTGGAACACTGCCGTTTTCTTCCTTTTCTGTCAATTCTTCAGTTGGAAAAGGTAACTTATGAGAATTCTACCGACTTATCCTTCACTTTGAAGCTATTCCTGCAAATTAAAGATATTTTTCAAATCACTGATAGTGTCTTTAAACAGAGGGAGAGATATGTTGTAGGCTATTGTACAAAATGTCCTGACATTCACAACTATCAAACAAGAAAAAACAATGCTTATAATTCTACCAAAAACAAATCAAAAAAAAAAAGGAAAATGTTCTCTGATCAAGCAGTGGGAACATATCAGGTTCCATTCAATGGGGAAAAAATGGAAAAACATCTTCATTATTCAAAATCAATCTATTTTGGTACACATGCCCTATGTTCCTGATGTAGCCACTCACTTGCATAGAACACACATGGTGTTCCATATAAGTGGTATCTATTTAGTACATAATGCCCTACTAGGTCCCTAACGTACCCACCTCATTTGCATAGTGGTACCTATTTTCAGGCGCGGATCCAGGGAGGGGGCGCGCGCCTCCTGGTAATTCTGCAAATTCTTGCAAAATCAGCCCATTTTGAGCTATTTTGGACCAGTTACAGCCTTTCAGCCCCCTGGTAATTTTGACATTTTTCAAATCCTGGATCCGCCATTGATTTTGTTACACATGCCCTATGTTCCTGATGTACTCACCTCATTTGCATAGACCACACATTGGTACCACATAGGTGGTAACTACTTTGGTGCACATGGTATAAAATAAATGGAAGATATGACTTCTTCATCATAAGGATTTCACAAGTTACCTTGTTTATGAGTTTGGGTGGTTTATCAATCTGTGCCTGCAATCTGCTGACCTTCCTCACGGCTTTCTGGATTTCTTCCTCGGCTTCATTCCTCACATATTCCTCACACATGACTTGCACATCCAGCTGCTGCCTCAGTTTAAGAGTTTCTTCTTTGCTGGCCTTTAACTCTGCCTATATACAAGAAAATCCGAAATTTAAAACAAAAATTTAAAAAAAAAAATTTTTTTAAATCCTGTGAGCTGAAAGTAGAAATTAAGCTATCCCGACCTGAGTGACAAAATAAAATCACTTGTTATGTGGAAAATCCATAATTTTATTAAAATTTGAAACCTAAAAATACTTGTGAGATCTCCTGGCAGGGACATACCTCCTACAAGGTTAAAGGTGGTGCAGGGTCATTAGAGGTCAATCACTGTAAACCCAGGGTAAAGCTTGCGACAGTAGCTTTTGTGAGCATGTTTGATGATCGTAGCACCTTATTTGAAAAGTGTTTGATAGATATTGACAAAATGAGGTTACATAGGGGTCATTAGAAGTCTTTGTACAACCCATATATGTCTTGGGCCAGTGGTTCTATTAAGTTTGGTGATTGTAGCACCTTACTTACAGCAGAAGTGGCATTTTATAGATTTTAACCAAATGGGTCAAAGGTCATGTAGGGGTTATTAGACATAATTGTTGTACACCCCAGGCGAGTCTTCTTTTGACCAAGTATGATATAAAATTTGATGGATTTGAGCACAATATGATTGGTCTTGATTTTGTACATATGCACAACCAGAAACTTGGAACCAGATACGATACATGACACCTGACACAGGACACAAGAGTCCTTGCACCACACAACTGGCTCCAGACACTTGACACCCCAAAACTGACACTAGACATCCTACACCCAACACACCTGACTCCAAACATCTGACACTGATCATCTGACACCCAACACCTGACACCCAATTGACAACCAACACCTGACACCCAATTGACAACCAACACCTGACACTCAACATCTGACATCCAACACCTGACACATCTGACACCCAATACCTGACACAGGAACCAATTAACACCAGGAATCAGGGTTCGGAAACTTCCGGAAGAAACTGGAAAAAAGGGGTTTCTTCCGGAAGAAACTGGAAGAAATTGGAAGAAACTGGAAGGAATAAAGAAATGTATTGTGAACAACGAACTTACACCATATTCATCTGCTTTGCACTTCAAATCATCAAGGTTACTTTGGTTACTTTACAATCTTTTTTTTCCCAAAACTAATTTAGTTATAGCATGTTAGTATACCTTGCAAGTATATAGTAATTTGTTCACAATTTTGTTTTGTCTTGCAATCAAATTATACAGATGATAATTGTAACCTATTTTCCAAATCTTTCCATGTGCACATTTATACTATCACAGTTGTAATTGTAGATGCAAACAATGAAAAAGCTTTTAAAATCTGTATGGCCAATTTGTTAATTTTGAAACACAAATCATAAGAGTAGCAACCGTTATTTAGAGAATAAAAGATGAGATTTTTTGTTTTGGCCATCTTAGATGGTGTCATAATGGATGGGCATCCAATATTTTGAGTGGTGGATGCCGGCGCAGCCGGCGCATCTAAGATGGCCAAAACAAAAAATCTCATTTTTTATTCTCATTCTTATTTAGAATTGTGTAATTGTTGCTTTTTATCGACATAATTTATTTGTCAAAAATATTCTAACATCATTCTTTTTATTCATTTAAATAATTGCACCCCTCTTGAAAACAAATGTTTCAATCCAAGGAACCACAGTCATCGCGTGGTGATCGTCACGTTGCGTAAATGGCATTTGCGTACCAACGCGAAATGCATGACGCAGTATAAACGCGCCGCTTGCGCGTGTCATGTATTCGACTACACCGCGTAATTGCTGCACGCACTATCCATCTATTACCCAGTAATGGATGGGCGGAGCTTTGACCTAATCCAATCAAATTTCTTGCTAACAAGATAAACCACGCCCACTGAATAAGAATGTTCTTTTGTTTTAAATGTTGTGTGTAATACATAGTGGGGAGAACCTGGGTTAGGGAGACTATAACATTTGTTTAAAGAAATTGAAGATGTTCAAGTCTTTACAAGGAGTCTCTGCTTGTCCCTGCTGGTGTGAAAAGTGTCTAATCAGTTTCTTCCAGTAATTTGTTATATTTAGGCCTTGTGAATCAATGTGAGTTTAATTATGCAATTGCATGGGGTAGGTAGGGGGTCCCTGAATGGTTATTTTCATTAATTTCACTATATTTCATTCACTGTATAATATAAAACCAAAAGTGTAAGTCATTGGCTTTGAAATAGAAAATTTTTATATGACTTTTTTAGTTTCTTCTGTTTCTTCCAAGTGGAAAAAACTGCGGAAAAAAACATGTTTTTTTTCCACCTGTGGAAGAAACTGGCGAACCCTGTCAGGAATCATTTAACACCAGGAAGTACCAAGAAGTAAAACAGACAACAAGGCCAAAACTCAACACCCCTCTCCAAGAAATGATACATCCTTAAACTATCTCAAACAATCATTAGCCTCCCTGTCCAATTAATCAAATAATTGGACAGCACAATTACTTTGCCAGCTGCCAATTAACATTTCACTTGCTATTAAACTGTGTACAAGCACACTCATAACCAGGATTTTTTAGGGGAGGGTGAATTGTTTCAAAAGGAGACCTTTCCCAAAATTTGCAAGTGGTGAGGGGGCAAATTTGGCCAGAGTGGACTTTTACAGAAATTTTAACCCTTTTTCGACAAAAACATGTAAAACCTAATTTTTGGCTTGCTCTGCTCAAAGAATCTATTTATAGCGCTTTATTGGGGTTTGGGGGCTTTTGGAAATTATTTGGGGGGTGAGTGTCTGCCCCATCACCTGTGTATAAGTATATAGGATGGAAGATTCTGAAAACAAAATAATGAAGTTTATCGGTCAATCTGTACAGGAGTGAGCAGGACATGAAAGTGAGATGTTGAGAGGAAAGACTATTCCAAATGAAATCAATACCCCATATGGGAGGCATATATTCAATTGCAGTTGTGCATCCATAGGTGGGAGTACGGAGTTCATTTGGAACAGCCTACTGAGGCACACCTATAACCAGGCAGTTGTAAAAGGCTTCCTTGATTCCCCACTTTTTCCCACCATGGGCACTGCCAATGAAAATGAATGACAATGACATGCCTGCATACCTGAAGTTGAACAAGTTTCTCAGAAGCTTTCTTATTGCTATCAATCACTTCCTGCATTTGGCTGTTCCTGCTTAATTCTCTTTCTTCAGCTATTGCTAGTCCATCTAGGCTGGAAGAGTCCTAAATGTTAGTATAAGGAAAAGAATTGTAAGGGAAAATATGGGATTTAAAGGTGCAATAAGAGATTTCACATAACAGGTGTCCCTAAAAAAATTGGAAATTCTGATTTTTGCACTAATGTAAAGCTTTCCATAAAAAAATAATCCCATCTAAAAGGATTAAGCTGAAAAATGTTTCTTTGGTACAAAAATTTTGAAATTTCTATTTTCGTATAGGAGCAGATACGAAGTTCAGCCTATGTTTTATATTGAAATATAAGCAAATCAAAATGCCCTTTCTCTCTTTTAAGACATTTCTGTAGCCAAATACAAGGTAAGCAATCTATTGAATGTCTAATCTATATGAAATTACTAATATGGCACAATATCTAGGTACCTCAAAATCTCTCGTTGCACCTTTAAAATGTGATATGATCTACTCTGACCTATGTTGCTCATTGAGTTATACTCTAGTAAGCAAATTAATCCCACCCAATATGTAGTGGGCTTGTACATATAAAATGTTATACATACCTTAGTGGTGTGTATAGCATCCGTTTTTCTTATGAATGCTATCTCATTCATGCGAGATTTCATACTCATGAATAATGTCTGGATGTCTTATTGTGGCTTCCCGAGAATCTGTTTCTACTCTGTGTGTTGTCTCGAGTCAGTTCTTCAAAGGTTTGTGAGTGATTTTATTTTATTTGATTTATTCCAACAACATCCTGGATAAATAACCCAAGAAAACCTCTACATGGAGCTTATTTTCATTGGGGTCCATTTTAGCAGATGGAATTGGGACGGTCAGGGGTAATCACCCTACTCTTTCTGAAACTGACTGTGATGGGCATATGACTCTCTGTACACGGGACCAACGGCTTAACGTCCCCTCCAAAGGACGGGGTACTATCATGGTTCATTTGCCCAAGTCCAACTGAACCATGGGGAGAGTGAATTCCAATTTCAATCAATAGCTGTTGAATTTGCTGTTGAATTTTGTATTTTGTATACGATTAAATCCCTGCAAGTGGTCCCACCAGGAATTGAACCGGGGATCTCCAGCACCAGAGGCTAATACCCTAACCAGTGGGCTACGCTCTCCTACTATGTAAAACAATATATTTGAGAGTTATATACATGCTTCCCTCCAGATTGAAATTTGTGCTCATTGAAGTAACGAAATGTACAATACCTGTTTTGAAAGCGAGATTTCGAACTCAAGCGGCAACATTTGGCATACAAGTTATATATCATTGGATTGCAAATCGATGAAACTTTAACATATGTTTCAATGTATGGGGGGTCTTCCGATTCGTTTTTCCGATACGAGACCCTAAATAGCGACCGTGCCATTTTCCACCCGTTTTCGAGCCTGCAAACTCATTTACGCCATCTTCATACACCGAGGGCCTACTTCTCCGTGAAAATCAAAAATGTGTTAAAGACACGTGTACCTTTTATTTGAAACATAATATGGCACTACAGATCTTTACAAACTCGTACAGGACCGTAAAACATCTCAAAATTAGCTGTGTTTTTTACCGGAAGTAAAACCATTACATGAAATGCGTGGTGATTTAGTGTTGTGCGCCCTTTGAAATACATGCTTCCCTCCAGATTGAAATTTGTGATCATTGAAGCAAAGAAATGTACAATACCATTATTCAAATGGAATCATTCCTTAACATATGCCTACAAAGGTGCAATACTAAAGGGATTTTATTTTGTACAGGAGTATATTACCATTATTCACTTATCCAAATTAAAGCAATTATAATAGCACATTTTTTTTGAAGAGCGCCCCCAATTTTTCAAAAATTTGAGATTTTCACACGGGTGCATTGTTAACTGGCTAGTAAACTATACCTGTGAATGGTTATGTTCAAAAATGTCTGTGTCGCAAACGAAGGAATTTTGTAATAAGAATAATTAATATCGGAGATTACCGGAGATTATACCTCCGATAATAATTCAACGGCTGCTGGAAACAGCCTTCTAATATGAAATAGCCGGGAAACAGTGCCATGCATGTACGTGTCTACGCTCATTCAATAGTTGTTTTATTGGTTCAGGCAAGTCAAGTTAGAGGTCATTTTCTTGAGGTGGCACTATTTCATCATGGACGGACATAAACTTTAGCATTTCCAGCTCTGCCGCTAAGTACAATCTAGGATCCCCAATTCTAATTACAAAATCGCTTATTTTATGATAAATACGCAATCTTGAGCATTCTCTTTCGCAGGTGTTGTTTCCTAGACAATTACCATCATAACTGTGCAAAAATATCATTTTGAAAATTGGGGGTGCTCTTCAAAAATGTGCTGTTATTGCTTTAAGCAGGAAAGTCCTGTAGACTCAAGCATATTGGCATTTTATGTTATGCCCTTTCTTGAAGACTGTTTCCTTGTTTGCTTTGATGTTTTTTCTCTTCGTCTTATTACTGTCTATTTTAGATGTAATTGTCGTGGACACTTACCTGCAATCTTGGTCATAATAAGTTGGGACACTAAAATATAAAAGTCTGTGTTTTTGTTTGTTGAGAATAGGATCCAGGAGGGATTACATGACCTTATCAACTTAGGTGGATTTATCAAATCATGTTACATTATGGAATTGGTTTAAAACACTCTGGCTGGTATTCTGAAAGGGAGACTAACTTTAGACCTGGGTAATCATAACATTCACTCTGTAGTCATACATGAGTGGACCTTTTTTCCTTCCAACATACTCAAAAAATGTGCTGTAACGGGTGAGAAAATTCCTCATGGATGGGTTGGAAACGGCCCATGCATGAGGAATTTTCTCACCCGTTACATTTAACTTTCACAGTATTTTGAAAGGAAAAAAGGTCACTCATGTAGGACTAACCCTGGTTTAAACCCAGGTCTACAGTTAGTCTCCCTTTCAGCCTATGTTTACAAATCATACCCTCTTGACATCAAAGATGACTTCTACACTGCTTTCTGATCTGCTTTGCCCATGGGATTTCAGTTTGTCATTTGATGGGACAATGTCTTGTCCTCTCTGATCTGGTGTTTTGTCTTCTTTCCATGGCTCTGTGTGATCGTGTGGAATTCCGGAGTCCCACTGAATCACAGTATCTGCAGACGATGCTAAGGAATCCATTGTTATGTTTCCTATAGCAAGCAGAGTGAATGTTATGATTACTTCTCATACATATGGTATCCAGAAATATTTACAACAAGCAGAAAAGTTACTCTAATGATAAAGATATACATTTTAAGTAACACTATGTTTTTTTTTAAAAATCTAGGCCCTAACTATAGTCATAATCTTGACCCATAAGTCTAACCCACCCCACCCCTTACCATAACCTGAAGTCTAGCCCTATTTTCCAATTTTCCATTATCGTCAAGCTGCTAACTTAACAGGGGTCCATTCGCTAAACTCAGTCGTAAATTTACGTGCACACTATGTAATGCCTGAGTGGACCAATTTATCCAAAGCACTGTTTTACTACTACTACTACTGTGTAACTGGTATGAAAAGGTCTATTATGAAGGACATATGCATGAGTTAGTATACACATGGACATGGCTCGAAAAAGTGGGGAAATATGGGAAGCTCCTTCCAAGGAAAGTTGGCCATTTGGAGGGAAACCTGGCCATTTGGAAGGAAATTTATACATAAGATATAGTGGGAAATCTGTGAGAAATGCGACTATCTTCCCGGGAAATTTACATTTTTTCAAGCCCTGCACGTAGACCCCAGAATTCCCCCACATGATACCCAAATCTACTTTTGGGAGCAATCATCCAAGGCGATAGACCAAGGGGAAGACCACCCAAGAAATGGTTAGATTGTGTGAAGGCAGACTGTACATCCAGAAGACTCATAGGATCCCTAGAAGATGCTTACAGGATATCACAAGATAGGATGACCTGGCTGGAGGTCATGAAGCCATCACACATCTCCCAGATGGTGTGGAAGGCTTAGGTAGGTAGGGGAGGAAGCTAACTTAAAATACATCTGAAGTTACAAAAAGCTGTAAAGTTTTGTAAAATGGTTATTAAGTTTTATCAAGAACCTAGTTCTAAACATACAAATTACTGTGCACACATCAGCCCTGTCCCACTTGATTGAAAAACTTGTCTTCCTATCAAAATAATTTAACCTATTTTTCATTGTCTTACCTGCTTGTGCCTTTGCAGACTCCATCTGTCTGTCAGTCTGTAGGTCCAATGTCTCAAACTCAGAGATAGTCGTACCAGAACTCTTGGTAGACCCTCCTACTAGCAGCTCCACACTGCCTGAACTTTTTGACTCTTTACTGCCAGACGTGACAAATTTGTCATCTAAGGCAGCCCTACTCCCTACCACAACCTTTGCTTCTTTGATATCATCCACAACTTCACCGATCACTGGAACTTGCATTTCCACTGACGATTCCCCGTATGGTACTTTTGCCTCGCCAATCTCTTTATCTTCCACATCAATCGGAAGCTCCACTGGCGAGGCATCTTTTAATTCTTCACTTATTGATTTCTGGGTGTCAAAAGCTTTCTCAAAGCCTCCACTCCCTGGTTCTGCTTTGTGGTCTTTGTCAGCATCTTCACCACTTGTTGAGTCCCGCGTTTTCATTAAAGTCTGTGCAATCGTTTTCATCGCAGGAGTTTTCTCCTCCTCCACAAGAGCATTTCTTCTAACTGCTAGTAGTCCTACTTTGAACAGTGCTAGTATATTTCTAGATGGTGCTTGCGCTTCGGCAAGTCCGGGTTCTGTCGCAACTTCAGGAGAATTGTCTGGTGGGATTTCATCCACGCTTGATATGGACGACCAGGACGAGGAGCGTACCTCAGCTGTGTTGGAGCGGGTAGAGGTGGCATCCAGGGAGGAGCTTGAGGCACTGCCAGCGATTTCATCTGTCTTGGATGATGGAAGCTTGATAGCTTTATCACCTACGTAGATTAAAACAAATAAAGAAAGGTGAAAAGGACTGTGTGTGTGGGCAATATTCCAAGTGGATCAGGATCCAATGGTGCCACATTGTATGAGGTAAACAATACAGGTATGAAAATGGACAGTCATTTACAGACTGATATTCAGTATCCTTTACAGCTATTTGAAAGTCTCCTCCATCAAGAAAACACCAGAATAAACAAAAAAGGCCTTGAAAAGATGTGTTGCCTTTAGTAATAGGTGTGCAGTTGACTGGGATTAGTTTTTTTACCATTTTCAATTCACTGAAAAAACGCTTCACGGCTTCAGGCAATTTGGGCTGACTTTGGCTGAAACATTTTTTGCAAAAGTGGATGCTTTCACAACTCAAGGTTCTTTGGACGAGGACAAACCTACAAGGGGGTTGGCTCTGGAGTGCTAATGGTGGCCATCCAGCACTGTTTGTATATCACGCTACATTGCATGGTGGGCATGGTTGTCCAAAGGCTAGGCCCATCTTGGCTAAAATCTGTATCTAGTAGCTAGTTGCTGGGGATGTCAGAATTCCAAGAATAGGACTGATTTCTGGACAAGTTGATAATGAAGCATAACTTGATTCTCAAAATTGCTTCCTCTGGCATTAGTGAATCAGATCATGTCACACAGTAAGTTGGTCACCAAGTAAGCTAGGTGTGGGGATTTCAGCAATAAACTGCTAGAATTTTCAAAATTGCCTCCTTTGGCCTGAATGGATCAGATCATGTCACAAGTAAACAATGTAATCTCACTCAGCTCATCAAACATACCTTGATCATCTTTGAGGAAAGACAGAGTAGGATTACTCCTAGATGGTGCAGTCTCTTCCTCGCTAGCACTACTGTTGCTGCTAGACGCAGTGGCTCTGTGAGGTGGTAGGAATGTTTCTGACACGCTTGAGTTGGACTGTATCCCACTATGTGATGATTCTGTATGGATCAAATAGTTAAGTTATATACCTTAACAAGGCGGTTCTCGAACCACAAGTCTCGCCTGCTTTCGCGCATAGCTGTAAGACAAAGAGCAGCAGAACACATTGCAATTGTATGAATACAGGGATTCCAAAAAAAGTTGTGCAAGCAGATACAGTGAAGGATTGCAGATATCTCCCTCCCCAACCCCAACCCTCCCCAACACCCCGCAACACCCCCACACCTCGCAACACACACCAACAATCAAAAAAAAAACCAAAAATATCAACACAAATTTTTTTTAAAGTAGAAACACAAGAAAAAACATTACAGCAAAAAAAAAAAAGAAATAACCTACAAAAAAAAAGCAAACATCAAAAAAAAAGAAAAAATACAATGCAAAAAACTAAAACATGAAAAAAAACAAACCCATACACAAAAAAGAACAAAAAACAACAAATAAAAGCAAAATTTTATATTTAAATCATTAAAACAAACAATCCAAAAAAAATGAAAAACAACAAAAACCTAGAACAAACAAAAAGAAAAACAAACCCATACACCCATAACAAAAACAACTGAAAATAAAAATACAACACCCTCACCACAAAAAAAAAAGAAAAAAAAATAAAAACACTGACACACACCAACAACACCGAAACCCCCCAAAAACCCTCAAACCAAACAAAGCAGAAAACAACCAACCCTAAGACAAAAACAAAAAGAACCCCAAACAACCTCACCAAAAACCAAAACAACTCCACACACCCCAACCCTTCCCCCACACCCCGCAACACCCTACCCCATCCCCAACACCTGCACTGCCCACCACCCTCCCCAACACCCAGCAACACCTTAAACCCCTCCCCAACACCCCGCAAACACCCAACAAACCCATCACCAACAACCGCTACACCCCCCTCACCAACCACCATTGTGCCACACCCCACCCCCTCCAAACACCCCGCAACACCCACCCATTCTCAAAACACCTCAATGCCCCACACACCCCTCGACACCTCGCCAAACACCAAAACCCCCCCAACAACCCCCAATACCCACCCTCCCCAACACCCCGCCGCCGCCGCCCGCCGCAACACCATCAACCCCTCCCCAACACCCACCCCTCCCCACACAACCCCACCCCCTCCACACACCCCGCAACACACAACAAAACAAAAAACCCCCATCCCAAACAACCTGCAAACAACCATTCCCCTCTCCAACCCCCCCTCACCAACACCCATGCAGCACCCACCCCCTCCTAAAACACCCCACAACACAAAAACTACCCTCCCAAAAAACCCCGCAGCACAACAACACCCTCCCCAACACCCCACAACAGGCACAACCCCCTCCCAACACCCCGCACAACCCCACCCCATACCCAACACCCGCCAATTGCCCACACTCCTCCCCAATACCCCGCAATGCACCACACCCCTCACACAAAACAAACCCGCTCGCGAGAAACACCGTAAAACCCAAAATCCCAAATAACATGCTGCAACCACCCCACCCCATCCCCAAACACCATGCAACACACACACACTCCCAAACACCCTGCAATACCCCACACAACTCCCCAAACACCCCGCAATGCCCCCACAACTCCTCCCCAATACCCCGCAATGCCCCCCACACCCCTCCCCAACACCCCGCAAAACTTAACCCCCTTCCCCAATACAGTGCAACACCCCACCCATCCCCAAACCCTTGCTTTGCAACACCACAACCCGTCATCCCCAACACCCGCAAACACCCCACCCCCTCCCCAAAACCCCGCCAATGCCCCACGCCTCCCCATATCCCGCAATGCCCCACCCATTCCCAACACCCCGCCAACCGCAACTTAACCCCCTCCCCAATACCCTGCAAAACCACACCCCTCCCAAAAAACCGGCAAAAACCCCACCCCCTCCCCAACCACACCGCAAAAACCCACAACCCCCTCCCCAACAAACCTGCAACACCCCATCCCCTCCTCACCCCGGCTCCCCAAAACCCTGCAGCACCCCACCCCTTCCTCAACACCCCACCAACACCAAAAAACTCCTCCAAAACCCCGAGCACCCCACCCCCTCCCCAAACCCACAACACACAACCCCTCCCCACCACCCGCAACACCCCCACCCCCTCTGCCCAACACCCCTCCCAAAACCTTTTCCCCCAACACCCTACTCACTCTCAACACCCCACCCCTGCTCCTGTACACGAAAATTTGATTATCCAATGTAACGTTTCAGCGATTAGCGAATACGGCATATTTAATTAGACAATTGCCATCACAAATGCCCCCTTTAATTGGCCCACAGCACTTTGACCTAACTATAGATCCACACAAAAGATGTATGGCAGAATGCTTTCCAGTAGCAAAGGAATTTTGCCTATCCGATGTTGTACCGTTGCAGCCGATACAGACATATATGACTATTGATTAATTAGCTCATTTGGATACCTAAGCCGCAATATAACCCTACGTTCAAATGGCAAAAAAGAGGCGCACCAATACAGGCTTTCATGCAGTGAAGGAATTTTGTGTTATCAGTGTCCCCGTTTCAAAAATATAAGCTAATTACCAAATGTATGCATATTACGTAGTTCATTTGCAATTGACCTAATTAACCCTAAAAATGCCCCCAAAATCTAATCAGGGCGGGAAGACCGAAGAATTCTTCAACCCGCTTCCTTACACCAAGGTATATCATTATATACCTTACGGAACTCTAGATAACTTATACACAAGCTTTTTTTTCTTAAATTAAGCAAATTAGACAATTAATTAGCAAATTTTATGCTCAAAATGCCCATTGGACCCAAGATATGATTCACCCAAAAGATCAAAAGAATGCATGGCATAGTAGTCTTTCATGCAGCGAAGGAATTTTTGCCTATTCGATGTAGGTTCAGAGAACGTAGTACGCATTTTCATATTAGCTTATTTGCATACCTAAGCGCATGGATCACACCACTTTCAAATGGCAAAAAGATGGGGCCGCCCGATGATAGGCTTTCATGCAGTTGAAGCGAATTTCCGTATCCGATTGTACCGTTCAAAATTATAGAATACGCTGATTTTGCACATAATTAATTAGCTCATTTTATACTTTAATTTGCTCCGGAAATAAGCCCGAATCTAATCAGGTCGAGAAACTCTCCAGCGAGCCGCTCCTTCACCCAGGTGATATCATCATACGCATTACGGAACGCCAGAAAACGTTGAAACAAGCCTTGCGGTCCAAAAGTTTCATTAATTATGCAAATTAGTACTTAATTAAAGATTTACGCCCAAATCTCATAAGGTCACCAGCTTCTTTCCACCAAGTTACATCATCGAGCCCTTACGGAATCCAGATAAATCGTACACAAGCACGCGAACGGACGGCGGGAAGAAAGACAGCATTGACAGAACAGAGCAGACAGGACAGACAGGACAGACAGAAAGTGATCACTACGTCTCGCCGAACAAAGTTAAACGGCGCGACGAGACAATAAAAGTCCTCCTCTGTGATTTACATTTGACAAAGGGTCAAGTTATGAGCCAATTTCTGTAGGGCCTTAAAATTCGTCTCTGTTGCACCCCTTGAGTGATTTATTTCCAATATATATATCACTTGAAAGGGGGTTTGTCCCCGAAAATAGGGATTAGGTCGGTGTCCACCACAAAAAGTTGCCACAGTAGCATGTACGCCTATTTCAAAATGGTCGGCATTGTTTTATGATAAATGTCATTGTTATTAGGTGATAGGAAATTATCCTGGGACTAAACAAATAAAGTTTTACCTTCCTGAAGGGGGTTTAAACATTTAAGGTCAAAGATGGCCACCGGAAGGAGGCATGATTTATTAAATGTACTAAAATGGCCAACATAACATCTTACTATATTTGGCTATGTGTGTGTATGTAGTGTGTATGTATGTAGGTTCGTAAAAGGCTTCAGTCAGGTTCGATCCATATTTCGCCAAAAATCACATGGGAAAGGTGCGTGGTGAGGATATCGGACGGTGGTGCGCATAGATTTGGACGAAACGAAATCCGTTCAGAAAATGACTGAAAAATCAACGAAAATGTGCTCGGTTGCTATGAGAAATTACCATTTTGTTTGTATGCGTTACTAAGCGGCGCGTATGAGTGGTGCGTTGCGACGGGTGGTAAGCGT
This sequence comes from Ophioderma brevispina, assembly GCA_023653785.1. NCBI lineage: Eukaryota > Metazoa > Echinodermata > Ophiuroidea > Amphilepidida > Ophiodermatidae > Ophioderma > Ophioderma brevispina. The sequence continues at coordinate 1,449 of JAMKCH010087620.1, read as the reverse complement.
GAGACGCTATCTGCTGTACGCAACGGTGTTCCGTTGAAAGCTACATGCGGTAAGGTCAAGGAACAGGCGCCTTATACATTGGGTACGGTAGTGCAAAACCACCGAGCTATATTAACTAACGGTGATGTGGGGGTAAAGAAAAAAAATGATCAATATAACAGTTAATGTTATTATGTCGCTTTGATTGGGATGGAAAGTCGGGTTAGAACAAACGCGGGGAAGTAGTTTTGAGATTTAGTTTTGAGAAAAAATGGAAATATACGGTAAGTTAGGGCATGTGCATATTTGCCGGTTTAGTTAGAAAATAGGAATTAGGCCTACATAGGCTAAGCTACGGATATGCTGGAAAACTAACGGGAAACGTGAGTTTGGAAAAAATACGCTCACGGGCTGTTGCGACGGGGGAGTGCATCAATGCAGGATGAAGGGACAAGTTGATCCGGAATTGAGAGTTATGAGAGGAAAAAAAATGAGGATATTGACATATTGGAAAAAGTTAAATGGAAACTTATACGGGATTAAATATTGGCATTGTTTATTATTTAAAAACATACGAGAAAATGAACTAAAATTGTATAAACGAGATACAGGATATGATGAGACGGGAAATTGAGTTAACTAAAAGGGTTTTGTACCGGGGAGTTCCTTTAAACTTCAGGGATGACGGGCTTAAATCATACGGGAGGACTTGAGAGGTTTGTATTTCACTGGTTGATTATGACGGTTGTCGCCATATGTGTACTTCTTCAAGTTACGCTCAGTTGTAGTGATCATTTCTGTTTCAAGTTGATCGCTTCCAGTTGTGTTTCAGTGATCGCTTCGTTTCAGTGATCACTTTTGGTTCAGTGACGCTCCAGTTTCAGTTGATCTTTTCTCGTTCAGTGATCGCGTCCCGTTTTCACTCAACTAGCGGGAGCCCGCGCGAAGCGCGGCCTCCGCTACGTAATAATAATAATAATAACATTTATTGAATTACTTGCAAAAAATACATAAACAGAAAATAAATATAGACATTTCGAAAATTGACAATGCACAAGCAAGTAATTCTGGATAAGAGAAGAATGGGTACAAAAAACCGATCACAAAAGTGCGTCTCATATCCAGAAGAGAAAAAATAAAACAAATATACATGCACAGAGAACAAGATCAAAATGGTTTTAGGAAAACCAAAAGAATTAGGCAAGGCACATGTATGCACAGTTGAAAAAAGCTTAATCAATGATAACTGACTGAGACAAAACAATTACCATGTATATATCAAAATGGTCTCCAAAATGAACAATATTAACAAAAAAAACACCCATTATTTCATCAACATTAATTTATCAAACTTTAAAAAAGTGTGATTACAGCCTGCCTTTAAAGTTATAAAGATTATTGACAACACGCCAAATCAGATGGGATTTCATTCCAAAGACATGGAAGTGAAATAAACATAGAATTGAAGAA
>JAMKCH010087619.1:76909-92438 GCA_023653785.1 Ophioderma brevispina | reverse complement strand
TTGACCGCAAGGGTGAACATCGCCGTCCAACTTCCATTGAATGAACACTTAAGTAGTGTGATTATTATTTGGAAAATAGCTAAACGTAAGAGTTTGTGTGATCGAAAGAAAGCAAACGGTTTACTTATTGTAAATAGCCGTTTTAGTGTGCATTTGCACGCAACCGACCATTATATTGACAAACTAAATGATCAGCGCAGGGTCTGGATGTCGACTTTTTCCCATGACGCATTGGTAAAATATCAACTCTCCGAGCCAATCGTTCGCGGCGCACCGTAATGCGAAATGCGAGAATTGCATTACTATCTGAGGAAATCCAACAAGCCCAAGATGATCTACCCCTAAGGGTAGAAACATCTGTAGGAAATGTAAGACTCAAAATGAATGCTTTAAACAAAGTTCGTGCCATTTAATCACTAGAATACTATCATAATGATAACGGCACTGTGCTGGAGGAGGTTGACGACTTCAAGTATTTAGGTGGATATCTCTGGTACAGAGAAAGATATTGAAGTCCGCAAAGCTGCTGCCTGGAGAACATGTAACTCCTTAAATAAGATCTGAAGGTCAACTCTCCCAATACACTTTAAATTGAGAATTTTTGCAGCAACTGTTGAGTCAGTGCTCACATATGGATGTGAGGCTTGGACTATAACACTAAAATTGACCAGTGAACTCGATGGCTGCTACACAAGAATGCTCAGATCAGCACTGATCGTTAGCTGACAACTGCACCTTACAAACAAGGAGTTATAACTGCACAAACAAGGTGTTATAGGGATCTCCCCAAGCTCTCTCAGAAAATCAGAGAACGCATTACTATAGAGCTAACAACGAACCACTAGCCAAGCTCATCCAGTGGACTCCGAAGCATGTGAGAAGGAGCACTGGGAGACCACCACTCACCTATGCTAACTTGCTGAGACAAGATACAGGACTTGATGCATCGGATTTGGGAGTAGCTCTGCAGGATTGGCATTGTCTTTCTGCAATAGATCTCATTGTACGCTTTCCTGCAGTTGGTTTCAACCCTTTCGATATTCGCTACTGCTGAAATATCGGAAATATCCTGAGGGTGCTTAGCTCACGTTGGCTCCCTTTGACGACTCACGATTATACATCAAAGAAACTACACATACAGTGTGAGTCAAAATGATTGTTCCCCAAATATCTGATTTTTTTTCTTGTCAAACTGTGCAAGGTAGCTCTTAAAATTGTAAATACTGCAAAAGTACATTTAAATAGCTTTCACAGGAATTTTGAATTTTTCATTTTGGTTCAGGCAATCAATATCTGTATTCATTTAAATAAAGGCCCTCAGATTTGCCTTTGTACACGATTCTATTGATTTGGTTATTGAATCGCAAATTTCAAGTGGGATACCTAATGTGTGCTTTACACACTTGTGGATAAATGGTACTAAATGCCCCAATGAGTATAACACAGGCCAGTTATTAAGTTATGATTAATGCAACAACAAGTGCAATTCTATTTTGACTGTTTAGAATTCTTCAAGGTTTGGAATGAACTCGTTTTTAACTATAACTAAGGCAAAACAAAAAGATATTGAAAAATACACACCAAAACCAGGTTTCAATTTAAATGATACACCTTAGTTGGTCAAAGGTCAAAGATCAGACTTTTTGGGAACAATTTTCTTTCATGATAAATATTATAATTTTGTGCTTCAATATGTCTATCGTGAATAAATGCAACAAACAAGAAAGTTCTTTGCCTTTCTCGTTTTTCTGTATCCTGGTTTGTGAATTACACTGTTAATATGTTTACTGTACTAAATTTGTACACGTGGCATTTTGGGAGCCCTCTAAAAATGAGGCCATAACTTGAAAATGGAATGCATGAAACTTGGGATTTTTGACATGGTGATTGCGAAGTAAATATTTGTTAATATAAACTATAATAATATTCTAAAAAGATTGCAAATATTTTTAATATCTTTTGTTTCATCGGGGAACAATCATTTTGACTCACACTGTAGAATGATTTTTTTCTATCGTTAAACATCTTTTTTTTTATTTTTCTCTTTTAGTAGAATTTTCTGTTCCTTTCCACATCTTGAAAATCTTTTAGAGCCAGCGAAATGCTTAATCAGGTCAAGGAGATCATAACAAGATTCATGATGTAGTAGATTCCAAACTAATTAACTAATCACTATATTTGATAATAATAGTATTTTGACCAGAAGATGAACAATTATACCATTGTCTACACAGCCATTAAAGAAAACATTATTCATATTTTGCTATGAATATCACAGCTTAGATATATAAATTCATGTCTGGCACTTAGTGGGGATTAGTACTTCTCCTATGCAATCATTTCACAATAAGGTCTTTTCACTCATGTCAGTTGCTCATTTAATAAATAACAAATTACGCATATGTCTTATGGGCAAAATATAATTTTTTTGGATTTTGTGTTTTTGGTTAGAAATACATTTTCATCTAAATTTTCATTGATAAAAAGTGCTTTTTATTTTCAGAAGAATATTTCCTATAACAATAGCTGTGCAAATGTGTTTCCATCAATAATATCAATTCCCAACATCGAAAAATAAAATACTAAATAAATAAATAAAGATTAGAAAAAATTATTTCCCCCCAAATTAAGCCATATTTTCCAATATTTGTCATTTATGTTACAGTTTGATGATTATCAATAACACGTGGACCCAGGTTTTTCGGTACAGCTCAACTTCCGGTTCACAGATTTAGAAAACGCTGAATCAACCGATTTCATTTCAATAAACAAGTTTGTAAAAATAAAATTCAGTGGTGAATACATGCGCTCTAATTCATATCTCTTCTGAGCCTGTGACATTTATATAGTTTTAAATTTAACTCCCTGAGGCTGATTTTTTTAATTATTCACCCACAGCAGCTGATGGTATTTTGTACTCTCCAATGTGACTAGGGCTAATGGAGGAATGCCAAAGATGAGAACCTAAAAATACGGTAGGAATGCAGTCAATGTGTTAATCCGCTAGCTAGCCGGAAATGGACTTGTACCGAAATTCATTCCCTCGATGCAATGGGCGATGGAAACTCAGGATCCCAGTGGCGTAGCCAGCTTTTTTTTTCAGGGGGGCAAAGGGGGGCACATACATTTTCAGATGGCAAGCATATATTAAAATTTGTTAGTATAGTATATGGCCTATGTAAATCACTTTTTTTAGGGGGGCAAGATTCCCCACAGGGGGGCAGCTGCCCCCCCCCCCTCTCTGGCTACGCCAATGCAGGATCCACACATTAATTTTCTTTCATTTGACACCAAAAAATAATGGCTTGTCAAATACATCTTATGAACAAAATATAAATTTTGAGAATTAGTGTGTAGAAATAAGTTTTTAGCAAAAAATACATTTCTACCCTAAATTTCAATTTATTTATTTAGAATACGGCTTTTTACAATCTTACAATCTTTAAATTCCCATCAATAACATAAATTCCAAGACATTTGAAAAACAAAAAATCAATAAAAAAAATCATAAAAAATGAATTGTTCACCAAATTTAGGTTTTTTACCTATATTTGTGATGCATGTGTACTCCATTAGAGGTTGATCATCATGAATAATATAACCTTTCATTTGACACCAAAAATACATCAATGGCTTGTTAAACGCACCGTCTACAGGCAAAATAAACATATTACTATTTCTTGTGTACCATTTGAAAAACGCAAAATCCATAAAAAAATTATGAAAAAACAGGTTTTTTACCAAATTTTGCCATTTTTACCTATACCCTTGATGCATGTGCAGTCAATTACAGTTTGGTCATCATTAATAATTAATTACCTTTCATTTGACACCAAAATACTTCAGTGGCTTGTCAAATGCGTCTTCTATGGGCAAAATACACATTTCGAGAATTGTTGTGTAAAAGAGTGCATTTCCACTTTAAATTTCACTTTTTTGTTGAAAAAAGGCTTTTTATACTGAGAAGAGTATCTCTTCTTACAATAACTTACAAATTTAAATTTTCATCAATGATGTCAGTTCCAAGACATTTGAAAAATGAAAAATCCAAACAAATGATAAAAAATGGGATTTTTCACAAAATTTAGCCATTTCTTACCTTATTTTGTGACTCATGTGTATTTAATTAAACTTTGATCATCATCAATATTTAATTACCTTTCATCTGACACCAAAATACTACAATAGCTTATCCAATACCAATTTTATGCTTAAAATACAAATTTTGATGATTTTCTTGTAAAAATGGACACTTTTGGTAAAAAAGGGCACTTTTCACCCCCATTTCCAGCGAGTTGGCCAGTAAGAAATGGATTTTTGAATTTTACAGAAAATGCTGAATAAGATAGACCCTGTCAGAATTTTGCAACCAGACACGTGATTAAATCGATGTCAGCTGAGGGACTATTACCAAATCCTTTGAAATAACTCGCATCATATTCAAATTAGTGGCAAAACAATATTTGAGGCAATATGGTTTTAAAAAGGTATTATTTATGTAAATGATATATTTACTGATGATGGACAAATTATGTCATATACTGTCTTCACTGGCAGATACCATTTAAATATTAACTTTATGGATTATTTTTCAGTGGTTAATTCAATTCCATATGTTTGGATTACTGAAATGGAAGATGATCATGTACATGTTGCAATGGCTTACTTTCTTCTCTACCAAAGTCGTATACTCTTCGTCTTCAGCGCCTACAAAATTGGGCTGCAAGACTTGTTTTTACTGTAAATAGACAGCAGGGCCCAATACCACTGCTTAAATCTCTTCATTGGCTTCCTGTGAAACAGAGAATTTCTTTTAAATTGCTTTTATATGTTTTTAAGTCTCTTAATGGCATGGCTCCTGTTTATCTTTCAAACTGTTTCAAGTTACATGTTCCAAAACGAAACCTTAGGTCGTCAAAAGATCGCCTACGATTGGATTATCCAAGGACTCGAGTCAAAGCTGATGATAAAAGTTTTACTGTTTCTGCTTCAAAGTTATGGAACAACCTTCCTCTTCGCATTAGGCAGTCGGTATCTGTAAACGCCTTTAAAAAGGCACTTAAGACACACTTGTTTCCTAATTGATTTGTTTTTCATTATGTTATATTTATTGCTCATTTTTCTCACTTTCTTTTTTTAAGCGCCTTGAGCCTTTGGGGAACGGCGCATCATAAATGCTAGTTGTATGTATGTATGTATGTATGTAACTGGTTATGTGTGTTTCCAAGATGAATTGCCGAATGCAATTACTATATTACCGGTGTGAGAGCAACTATAGTCCGGCGGGAGCCATAGTCCGGGCTCCATAGACGATAACGGAATAAAGCGTGAAAACTAATGTTGCGTGAAGAGTCAACTGAATTGAGTGCCCTATTCCTTACCGTTGTAGCCGGACTGTGAGTACGCCGGACTATAATTACTTCTACACCGGTACGCAAAATCTGCAAAGTTTATTCATTCTCTTTGTATCAAAAATATGTTTAAAATTCCATCATCTGTAGCCAAATGATCTACTGAATTCAACGACGCTAGCCTAGTTTGGAGCAATATTTATTTAAAATCATTCTGTATAAAATCAGGTATTTTCAATACAGATTTCTTAACCGTTTTCTGATGGTAAATGATTTTCTCCTTAAAATCAACCTAACTCATGTACTTTCTGTAAAGGTACCTCAGAAACTATTTCGCATTTATTCTTGGAATGCGAGAGTACTTCTGTCATGATGTAAATCAAACTCTTGCAAAATAGGTGTGTCTTAACATTTGAGGACATTTTGGTATGTTCAATTTTATCAACCAATGCTACAATTTTGCAATATTACATGCTATATATTTCATATATCTAAGCATGTGTATAAAAGCCTAATTTTAACGTTTTTAAGAACATGTTAAAATTTGAGAAAGAGGTTGAAAACATATTGCATTTTGTAATGAGAGACACTATAAATGGACAGAGAAATATAATGTTATTAAACTGTATTCCTCTTTGTATATGACTCTTCATCAATAATACATATTTTCAACAATTGTTTCTCTTTTTACTTTCTTTTTCTGTAAGAATGTTTTTTATTCGTAAGTTAGTATGTCTGGGTATCTCTATGTATTATCTACAAGTTCCACTCTCATAATTTTGCTAAGTAAGCTGTAATATTGTTGTTATTGAAACAACCGTATGCTTGATTGTCTACTTATGGTATTTAATAAAACACACAAAAAAATAAGTGTGCAGTGGTCGTTCCCTAAAAAAATGGGATTTTTTTTTGTATAAAAGCATAATTTCAGAAAAATTACGTTTATAACAAAATAAACAAAATGTGGTATTAAAGGGGGATGGCCCGATTTAAGGATATGAAGTTTTCATCTTGATAGATTAGCCTTTACTCCAAAACCCCATCTGTAATGTTTCGCGGCGATATTTCAATCCGTTTTGATGCGAGAGCTAAAAACATGATTTTGTAAGCCCCATTGAGTACTGTGTAAAATTAATATTGGTCGACCAAAATGGTGCACATCTTCGCTCATAACTTCCAAACCAAACGATATTTGGCTCTAAGATTTCACCGGGTAAATGACAAAAAATAGTAGCTTTCTTCTGATACCAAAATGTTGGCCACTTCTGGTAAAATCTGGGGCTTCTGAGGACGAGGCTATTAGCAATCGGGCCGTGGACCTTTAAAATATATTATCCATAATTCTTAATCATTAATACAAACAATGTTTAGCCTGGGTATGCCGAGCACTCTTCCAAACACGTATCTCTCGAATACAGTGCTGTCTGCTTGCATGAGGTTGAAAGATCGGTGCATGTGGTGCTCTTCAACATGGCAGCGCCCATGTGGTCGTCTTGGACTTCATCCAAACACGTTGACCAGGTATATTGATCTCTTCACTTTCAATACGTATACGTGTTAGTCAATGAGAACTTCGATTCAAGCTCGATTATTAAAATTCAATCTCAGCAAATCTTAGTAAAACGTATTTAAAAAGTATTTTAATTAATATTGCATTTGGAATTCCCCCTATATTTCAAAATGGCTGATTCCAATATCTCACAGTGGAGGATAAACAGCAATGGCTGTTGGCACATAAATTATGTGCCGTGGGTGTCATTTCCCTGATATAATTTGGGTTTTTACCTTTGAGGAATTATTAATTGACATATGTTTAGAACCGTTAATTGCCTTATTGCCAAGCTACAATACATTTTTGGATATTTTACTGTTATTGATATTAATTATCTCTTTTTCTTTTATTCAAACATAAATGAAAGTTATTTTCCTTTGATTTGATTTTATATGTTTGTCTATTTGATATTTACTGTTATGTGTGAGTTAATAAATAACTGGAAACTAGAGAGGAGTGGCGAACACTCACAGCACACTGGTACCAACACCATATTCACGAATCAAATACTTCCCCACCTTTACTATTTACAAAGCCAATGCAGGTTGGCCTTGACACATTTTACTGGTCAGTAATTCACGGTTCAGTAGATCCTTTTCCTAGGAACCCCTGGAAATTGCAATGCAGCAAGTCACCGTCTTTTAGTGCAAACATATGGCGCACACAAACAAACAAACACGTGTGCACTGGCACACTACTACAGCAACAGGTCTATGCTGAGTTCAGACAGATATCTTCGTAGGAATCATGCATGTGTTGAACCAGCTACATACAAGATCATAATTTTCACATACACAAAGGTTACTTGAGCCTCAGAATATGAGAATATGGATACAGAGGAACAAGAGAAGCCACAAACCATGGAGACCGGCTGGGCTTGGGTAGTACTTCTGGGGTGTTTTTTCAATCGCATGCTAAATCAGGGAGTACTGTCAACGTTAGGTGTATTTCTTGTGGTTTGGCAACAACAGTTTCCAGGATCCTTAGCAGAAATTTCATGGATTACCGCATTGGCTGTTGGGATTACTTTCATAAGTGGTAAGGACAATCCGGAGGACAATATCAGGAAAATATATTCCTAGAATGTGTGAGCTAGCCTAGGGTTTTCAATCTTGATTAGACATTCACGCGCTCTATTGATTTGGTGTTATGTGTAGAACATAATATCATACAAAACCTTATTCTTTTGTCAAATTAAACGGCTGCAAAGTCCGTCTACTTCCTCCACTAGTTGTTAAAAATCTAGCAGCTGGTTTCCCAACTAATTTGCCATGTTTACTTTAGTAATAAAATACAGAAAGATGACAAATAAAAGTGAGAAAAGAGGAACAATTTAGTTGTATAAAAATGATAAAGTAATACTTGAGAACTGTGGTAAAATGAAAACATATTTTTCAAAAGTAATGACAGATATAGGTGATATTACAAAATAAAACCAATACAAAGCAGTATTTTGGAATGCATACATGGTGAAAGGACGAGGACACTGCTAAACGCAAGGCGTGAGGTCGCAGTGCCCGCTACAAAAAAAGGGTCAAAAAATTGAAAAAGTTACAAGAGATATGCTTAAATACGAAAAACAGGGGGAGGGGGAGACGAGAAATATACAGGACAGGACAAACTAGTACAAACATGATCTCTGACTTAAGAGTATTTATAAATAAAATGATAGGAGATACAGAGAGAAGAGGGGGGAAAGGGAGAAGAAAAATAACATATTAAGAAGACATGTCATCATACAGCTTGACAAGAGACTTTTTAAATTTGTTTTTAAAGGATGGTAGTGAGGGGATTCTGGAGTTCATAGGGTAATTGCATCCATAGCTTAGGGCTTTGAAATTTAGAGGTATTACTGGCAAGAACAGTGTTGGTAGGTGTAATGAGGGGTTCATTAGCATGCCTGGTGTCATATGTGTCAGAAAGAGTGTCAACGTTGAAGAAGTCTTCAGAGATAAGATCCGGTGGAAGAAGATGGTGGTGATACTGGTACATAAAAGAGGCAAGTTGAAATTGGTAGATGTCCCACAATTCATGAGTAGAAAAAGAGATGAAAAGGGGATCAGTGTGGGCAAGCCAGAGAGAATTAGTACAAGTACGGATGACGCGTTTTTGAAGAAGAAAGACAGATTCAAGACTAGAGTTGAAAAGTCTATGTGTATCCATTGGTCACTGGTATTAGGGAAAAGAAATTGAGGTGACATTTTATTCATTTTCAAGAAAATGTGCAAGTTTTATTTGCGTGATCAGACGGTTATATGATTGTAATAATTTATTATGAATTTACACTTGGTTTTCCCCTAGCCCTCCGATGGGGAAAACGAAACAACAGCATAGAAGGACATGTCCCATAGTCTAGTTTATAACCAAGGCTTCACGATCGACACCATTTGCAGAGCAACACCACTTCCCAGCGCACGCTCTCAGAATTCATGATTACTATCACAAAATGAATGATTACTTTCACGAAAAACGACTCTCAAATATTAACAACTACTTCAGGACAAAGCTTATGTTTTCTATGCATGAGAAGCTAGCTAATCAATTTTATATCCCACTGTTTAGCATCAAACAGGCTGTTATAGCAATTTTCATTTTAACAAATCCCTATTTCATTGTAACATCACATTGGATTTATCGCTCTCTCTCTTTCTCTCGTTCCCCTCTTCCCTCTTACAGGATTTATTTTCAATTTCAAATGTAAGATGTTTAATGCCGGGTAGGTTGTCATTGGAATTGCAATAAACATGTCCTATGCATGATATTTATTATCAGATAGGTGGTCACGTGAGGTGACGACAACATGCCTTATGTAAGACATTTGATACCAGATAGGTTAGGTTGTCGTGGGAGATCCAGTATGCCCTATGTAAAGCATTAAATATCAGACATGTTATCATGTACATTGACATGATAACATGCTCTGTGATAGACATTTAATATAAGACGGGTTGTCATGCGAGTTGACATGACAACATGCCCTATGTAAGACATTTAATATCAAACAGGTTATCATGCGAGGTGACATGACAACATATCCTACAAGACATTTAATATCAGGCAGGTTGTTACGTTAGGTGACATGACAACATGCCCTATGTGAGACATATAATACCGAACAGGTTGCCATGAGAGGTGTCATGAAATATGCCCAATGCCAGACATTTAAATATCAAACAGCTTGTCACGTTAGGTGACGTGCAAACAGGCCCCGTGTAGGACTTTTAAAGGTCCCAGGAAATGCAAATAGAATTGAAATTGTTTGTGTCAAGTCTTCAGAAAGCATTCAATACTTGGGTTGGTGATGACATAATTTTTGATACCATTGGTTTATCAGAGAGTAATAGAAAATTCTAGGTGACTGGTGTGAATCTATTCATGACACTGACTGAGTATCAATAGTTTCACAAATTATGTCACTGGTAGTGTATTCTTTTTTTCTGGCCCTGTTTAGTGCAATGGAATGTCCCACAAAGATTTGGAGTAGGTTTATCATCTCATTTCCTGGGACCTTTAACACTTAAGTGTATTAGGGGTCCATGTGAACCCGAGATTGTGTTTTTCGCGCGCCATGTTTTAACACTTAAAGGTGCAAGCAATTTCCCCGGGAAGCAATTGTGTCATAAATAATAATTTCATATATATTAGACACTTAATAGATTTCTTACCTTGTATTTGGCTACAAAATGTCTTAAAAGAGAGGAAAGGGTGATTTTGATTTGCTTATATTTCAATATAAAACATATGCCGAATTTCGTATTTGCTCCAATATGAAATTAGAAATTTCACAATTTTGTACCAAAGAAACATATCCCAGCTTAATCCTTTCAGATGGGGATATATATTTTGATGGAAAGCTTTATATCAGAGCAAAAATCAGTATTTTCGATTTCTTTTGGGACACCTGATATGTGAAATCTCCCGTTGCACCTTTAATTATTTTTGCCTATAATTTTATGTAATTGCCTAAATATCAGTTGCGCATATTTTGGTGAAAAAACTTCAAATTGCCATGGCTGATTCTTATGCTCATTAGCATAAATAAGCGTTTGGTTCCGCTATTCAAAACCTTATTTTGCCCCTTAAATCGCACTGGAGTAATATTTTTTTTTTTTTTGCTTTTTTTTCCAGCAATGTAAATGTTCTCCTATTATCAGCCAAATTTTATGGGAAAGGTCCTTCAGGAAAGTGGCAGGGGAATTTTGTGCGATTTGCGGAATCGGTACAAACCATTTTCATTTTGTTTTCTGTTATGTGGTCGTGATGATGTATCCCATCAATGACCAGTGTTTTGGTAAAGGATTCCAACTGCAAAGTGGTTTTCAGAGCCCTCCCCTTATTCACCCTTTGCACGGTTCGCCATTTGCAGGAGAGCCTCGAACTGGCATTGAAATAAATGAGGATGTTGCATAACGACGCAATCACCTCTGACACGGTCAATGGTTTTGTTTAGAGAGAATCGAACCTGATCGATCTATTCTGTAAACGTTCCCATTCATATTGATGCCAGTGCGAGGCTCTTCCCGCAAATGGCGAAACCGTGCAAAGAGTAAATACACCGAACTTGTTTACAATTTGCAAAGAAAATATTGGGAAAGTGTTGTTGTGTTTGCACGCTTACAGAGAGCTCCGCTATAAATAGCTTGGGACTTTCCAGGTATGATACAAATAATATTACATTACATCACAGTCTAATATTGTCCAATGGGAAAGCAGACTCATGACATCATACTTTTGCGCAGTCCTGATTTGCAACAAAGGCTATTTCTGGCCTTGGCATCCAGTGATACTCGCCTTGTAGTAAACATTTTACTCAGTAAAAATTGAATCGACATTTGTTGAGTAAAATTGTACTCAATTGATTCTCCGAATTTTCGGAATATCCAGCTTTTGGAGTAAAACCTTAATTTTGGGTTAGGGTTAAGGTTGAGTAAAATCATCCTTAATAAGGATATTTATCCCGAAAGGTCGATAATCCAAAAATTCGGAGAAACAACCTTCCTGAGTAAAAATCCTATGGAATAAAAAATAAAGTTTTTACTCCGAAAGGTTTTTATTCCGACAGGTCGCTATTCCGAGAATTCGGAGAAACGACCTTTCGGAGTAATGACCCTTCGGAGTAAAACCTTTCGGAGCAATTACCATTTTTCCGATTTCGGGATAATGACCTTTCGGAGAAATAGACTAAAATTAACAATCGGAGCAAATATCTATTGGAATAAAGATCTGTCGCAGTATAACCTTTCGGAACAAATGGCAAGTCGGAACATCAACCTTCACCCTGTAAAGTAAACATTAATGTTACATCATCTATATTAGTGTTACGGGTGATTATTGATTGTCTTGATAAAGATAGACGCCCTCCCATAATTCTCAGACTGATGATCGACGTTCAGTAATTCCTGATACGTCACTGCGTCAAACTGTATTTTCACACAACGTAACTGCTTTACTCAACATGCTTGTCACAGCATTTGCTCGGATGACGAGTAAAAACGGAAATTTGGGTATTGTCCCATGTTGGTTAAATCTTGACTCAACTTTGTACTCAACAGACTTTTCTCCCAACACTGAGTGAAACATTTTTTGAGTGTAAATACTAGCATTTTGTAGGCTAAATTGAGTGTAAAGATCAGGGTTTAACGTGTTAAGGATAAGATGATTTAATGACCTAATTGAGGTGAAATTTCCCACAACTGGTGCATTGTATGATTAACTTAATACATCCTCTGCTCTATCGACTATTAAGCCATCTGTTTATAGATTATAACATCTCTGTCTTATATGGTCTCTTACAGGTCCTATTAGCAGTGCCCTGTGTAAGACATTTAGCATCAGGCAGGTCGTTATGGCAGGCAGTATTTTGCGCACCCTCTCTTTTATTGCCGCATCATTTTCTACAAGGTTATGGCATCTCTACATAACATTTGCATTGGCAGGTCAGTTAAGTTTCAAGGAAATTCTGAAAAAAATACAAAACTTCAAAATATGTGCTTGTCGTATCTTATGTTTAAGATGTTCCGACATAGTGGTTTAGGGTATATCTTTCACTGCCTCAATCGATAGAAACATACATTTCGATGTGAGGCTGGAACGTCAATGCTGATCCTAATCGTATATATTGTTGTGAGCCCCTCATGAAAACATTATGATTGAAAGTTATTTAAAAGTTTTGTATTTTCGACCACAGCATGCAATATGCTAGGAGTCTGCATGTATAGTCTAGAATGTCTCCTTGATCATTCAGATAAAGAGCTTAATATGAACTCTTGCCCAAAGATCTTTACTAATGGATTTATATATAATGATTTACGGGATAAAAATATTTAAGAATCCACTCTTGTCTGTTGAAAAGATTTGTTGTCACAAGGTAACTCATATGGGCGGCACATATCAGATGTCTAATAGACCAAAGTTGTGCGTTGAGCTGAGTTTGTTACTATAACATCATCTTCAAGAAGTCCGATTGGAATGTGCCCTATTTATTTATCACCGAGTTGGGCAATGAGTTTAAACTGGTTATTAGAATTATTATTTACCATGATTCCCAACAAAAAGACATTAATTGTTGTAGTCTGGAAAATACAAACATTCCAATGACAAAAATGTATTGCTGTAATCAATAAAATTTTGTCACCTTTATTTTTTTAAAGGTAACAAATGGGGCAACCGCTCCCTGATTTTTTCAAGCTGGGTTAAAGGCTTTCAAAAGCGAAACAATTTTGACGCGTGATTGTTTATTCCACTAAACCTACATCCTGTGCACATTGTTTTACAAAAATGCATTGTGGGCAAACAGGATTTGTTCTTTAAATTATTTACACAGACTTCTGCGGCAATTGGGCAATATAGGGTGCTATAACATAAAGGTCGGTGAACCTTGTTACGACTCACACCATATCGTCGGCCGCGTCTCATACTGACGTATTTGCAAAATACGCATTTGGAGAAAAACGGCGGTGAAGATTTTGCGATTTTAATTTGCCCCATACTGTTATTTAAAACATATATTTCTATTAAAACCTAGTGGGAAATCGCCGAAATAAGTTAAATTTCAAATATATTTAACTAATCAGCTTCCAATTTATTTAAATATGCGAAAAGATGATGTTAAATAAAATACGTCAACATGTAAATAACAAATACGACGCGCAAATACGTCGTTATGTGACGCGTTTGCGCAAATACGTCACTATGTGAAAACGACAAAATACCAATTCTACCGTGAACTGCAAAATACGTCGCGCAAATACGTCACTATGTGACGCGGCGAATACTTCAAAATGCAGATACGATGCTATGGGCCTGCGCAGTATAGATTTTCGACAAATACGTCGTTATGTGATGCGGACAATTTAGAGTTTTGTAAATACGTCATAATTAGTTAATTAATATTTTACTAATTAAGGCACTTAAGGCACTTTGAGGTTTAAAATTTGGTGAATATGTAGAATACTACAAAACAAACGTACATGCCAATTTTTTCAAAAAGTCAAAAATGTCGAATACGTCACTATGTGACGCGGCCGACGATATTCTTTTAATTTTTGTACAGGTGATAAATCTTGCATGCCCTTATTATATCAGTTGATAGAATTGTGTTGTTCCTGCTTAAAATTATGCAAATAAATAAACGAGCAATTAGCATTGGGTCAAACAGCTGTGAGGCAAGGCCGAGTCCACATTCCTCTACTGAGTAACCATATGTAACCTTATCAATATACTTCTTTGTCCTATTTTACAGGTTTAGGATTTGGACTTTCTTTGCAACCATCTGTTGTCATCTTGACTTACTACTTTGATAAAAGGCTTGCCAGAGCAAATGGAGTTTCTTTTGCAGGGGTGGCAATAGGAATATTTGCAATCTCACCATTAATTCAAGTGTTAATTGAGAACTATGGATGGCAAGGGGCATTACTCCTGGTTGCTGGTTTAACGAGTCACGTGGGTCTGTGTGCTGCCCTCTATAGACCAACACCTCTTGAAATTGAAAGCAGAAACAATGGGAAAACACCATCATCTGAACAGAAAAACATGGCAAACAAGGACTTTCAAGAAAAAAATGGCAGCTCTAGCAAATTCGCACTTCGTTGTCCACATCTTCTTAATGTACAAGTTTTGAAAACTGTCAGTTTTGTGTTACTACTCGTTTCTTACTTGTTATATGGTATAGGATATACCATTGTCATCGTGTACTTGCCTTCGAGGGCAGTGCATGCTGGGATATCTGAACTTAAGGCAGCATTTCTGGTTTCCGTTATTGGGATATGCTCATTTATATCAAGAATAACACATGGATATATCATAGATTATCAATTAATGACTGCTACTGTGTTAACTGCTATATCATACTTTGTATGCGCCATAGCCAGCGCCTTATGCCCAGTCACAGATAAATATCCTGTGCTAGTTGCACTCGCAGTATTAATGGGATTATCAAGTGGAGTGTTTAATGCCACTCCTGCCGTTGTTGCCAAGGAGTATGTTGGTGTTCAGCGTGTTTCTGATGCAATTGGCTTTATTTTCTTCGTGACAGGCATTGGTATATTCACTGGTTCTTATATGGCAGGTAAATCTACCAGCTGTGTCCTGCCGGCAACTATAGCTGGTCAAAGATCAAACTCGTTAA